>CM076660.1:21402447-21553153 GCA_038496675.1 Rachycentron canadum | reverse complement strand
AACCACCCACCCCAACCACCCACCCACCCACCCATCCATTGGCCATCGTGTGCAAAAGGCATTAACTCTTCAGGCTCCTTCAAATAAGCCACAATCAAAGCCTGCAGGGAGTCCTGCGTCTGTGTTTATGGCTGTGCCACTGTTGTTCATTTCAATTCAATGCAGCTCTGATAAGCAAATTGTGATAGCCGGGGAAGAGTCATTCTCCACCCCCCTTTTTCTCTAAGCAGACTATCAGGCCGGCAGATAAGAGAAATAACAGAATGGAAACTCTAAATGTTTCGATTCGCATCAAAGAATTACATAAAATAAAAATAAAAAAAAATGTAAAAGCTGATGCTGTGTGGAATGATTTCTTCATATAGAAACAGATTCATCTTCTGTTGTTTGTGTCTCAGGCTTCTTTTTTCCCGTATCTAACTACAACCTATCATTAGCATTTGACGTACGTGAGCCTGAAGCAGCTGTCATCAGCTCCACCAATCACAAAACGGCTGTAACCCCAGTCTTCTCTGCCAATCAGAAATAACGTATGAACATGAGAATCGATCCTGGCTCAGCTAGCTCGAAAAACAAGTCAATCATGAGACAGTCAGACAGACGCTAAAGACGCTAAACAGGATCAACTCTGTGTCAGGAATATCGAATCTCCACGTCACTGCTGCCTCGTCCATTAAAGCATAAATAAGATTGTTAGTAGACGTCCTGTGTACGCAACTTCCTGGCACCTCATTTGCTAATAGTGATGATGAGAGGAGGTCATGGTACAATGTATGGAGGAGAGAGGAAGCCACAGTCTTCCTTTGTATCTATCATGTCATTTACATTAGACAGCGGGGAGGAAGAAGAAGGAAGAGGAGAATAAGAAAGACTTTGATTGATTGCTTCAAAGAGGAATTAATCTCTGTGATCAACTGATGGATAATCCATCAGTCCGCACACATACAGCCGAGTGCTTCAGTGAAGGACAATGAAAACAGTCAGCAACAGGCAATTATATTATTACCTTTTCTATGTCCGGTTTAAAACAGCTGCTGAACACTAAAAAGTAAAGTCAAACAAGAAAGAAAGAGGATAGAGTCACTGACTTGAGTTACAGGTCTGAAGTACAGACTGTCTGTAAAAGTGAAATGAAGCTTTGGGTTCATTTGAATGTATTTGAATGAAGAGCCTTAAACCTTTATTCTCTCCAATGACCATCAGGGGGCGACTTCACTGGTTGGAAAAAGAAGTCAGATTGTATTGAAGTCTATGGGAAAATGTCCCTACTTCTCCCTTGATTTATTAGCTCAGTACATATTTTCCTAATGGGTTTATGGTCTCAGTCTCTAGTTTCAAGTCTTCAATACAACATGTTCATTTTCTTAAAATGAACATCATGTCCCATTTAGAGGAAAATAGACCATAAAGCAGGGGATGAATTAGGAGACATGTGATTGACAGACTGAACCACACAATCAGGATAGAGTACAGAGCAGATCAGATCCACCCCTCACTCCTCCTCAGCTCCACCTTCTCCTCCAAATATGCTTTCTTCTGGTTTTAAAAAAACCAACATGGCAACAGCCCAACCGGAGGCTTCAAAGTGGCAGCTCACAAAAAAAAAAAAAAGTAGATTTTTCAATGTTCATTGTCGCATCTTTTTAGGAAAACTTAAATTAAATAAAAATACTGATTGGCTGAAATGTTCACGGGAGTTTTGAGTGTTTTCCATCCCTGAGTCATGTCTGCAGGTACAACCTCCACCAGGGTCAGGGACGTGTATGTAGCCTGAAAAAAAAAAAAAAAAACCTGAGCAAGTTCGTGCTCGTTAACATTTAATTGGCCACATTAATGACTAAAGGCCTCCCAGATGAGCATATCAGCATTTTTATCACCTCCTCTCCCGTCTGAATTATGGTGACTGGTCAGAGACACTGTTAACAGGAGTAAATTGACCTGAAACTGTAAAAGGGGGCGTGTGAGGTCCCTGTTTATCAGACCTGAACTGATAAACTGATATTCCAGTCAAAATATCCAGCATTATATATCCTAATCAAACCTGTCGATCAGCTAAAGACAGTACCCACTAAATTTGATAATATTCATATCAATTACTACATGTGCAACCAAACTGTGGCTGAAATCTTCTTTCTGTATATTGTATTCATAGGATTTTTTTAGGCATTTTATTTGTACGTCACAAGCATAGTTTAGTCAAGATGTGCTTAAATACACTGCTTCTGAAGTTGAATTTAAAGTCTGCCTCAAGTCGAACTTCAGTCTAGACCTCATGAAACATGAAAACATAATGATGTCCCGTAATTCAACAGTGAGTGACTGACTGCATGCATATATGGTAAAAGGACAAAATCAAATTGTGACACAGAAATCTGTGATTTTAGCCTGCGATTGTGTGACCGTATCAGCGCTTCAACAATGAGACTTTTATTTACGGTTCATCCAGTTCATTATCTGATAAGGTCGTAGTGCGCTGCGACACTCTTGATAAAAGCCTATTTTAAAGTGCATATCTAATGTGACTCTTTGAAGTCTACGTTACCAGACTGTGGCTCTATTAACATCTGATCTAATCTCGAGCACCCAAAGACAAACCCCTCCCTTTGCTTAAATACAATGTTACTGGGCACAAACCAGTGAGTCCAAGTGGAAAATGGGCCACTAAAGACTGCAGCTCAAAATCTGTGTTGGTACAAGATTTGTATGTTGGAAAAATCCCCAATCAAGGTTCGGAGATTGCATTAAATTATACAAAACCCTAATTTTTGTTGTAATGTCATGTTATAATGTTGAAAATGAGGTCCATGTTAGAAAGGTATAAGCCATAGTGTATAATGCAGTTTTGCTTCAATTAAGCCGAATGGGAGTCACATAATTCCACTTGTGTCCGATGTACTTGACCACTGTGTAAGACTCTCAGCCCACTGGCAGATTTTTCTCCTGACTTGTGAAAAACACAGACACAGTATGACGTGAAGTGGCTTGTTAAGATAGATGTGTGCTGCTTTGTGGCCCAGTGGAATTACAATTCATTTCCTGACATGAATGGAAATGAGAGTGAAGTGACCTCTTCCCAGTTATGGTCGTGCAGACAGCAATGAAGAAAAGACACGTCTGAAAAACAAGTGGCTCAGAGTGGGGAGGGGGCGATGGAGGGTGCCCCCCGTTTGCACTGGCCCATTTTGTATATAGGGCATGTCTTGCCTTGTCACATGAGGCCTATCATTTCTTTTAAAGGGGTCCAAGCGCGGCACTACATGGCTGCTGATCCCACCCAGATGGACCAACACATGGCCACAACATTGTCATTCAGATGCAGCTTTTGCCGCGACACTCTTCATAAAGGAGGAGTGCATACATTCAAAAGCTTTTAAAGGGAAATGAGGACATTTGTATCATCTGCTGCCAAGTGAGTTGGGATTTTGAACATGTGTTTGCACAACTTTATGCCATGTGTTGTGTATCTTTATCTAACTGTGTAGTCAAACTGATGAAGAACAACTGAACCAACCTTGTCTCCTGTTTTCTGATTTCTATTATGTTCAGTAGCAATTTTTTTATCCAATCCTATATATGGTTTGATTCAGGCAACAAAAGCATAAAGGACAGGAAGTGGTTGTCACCACTCTCTGTTAATGTCTGCAAGTGTTTTTTTCTGTCTTTTTTTTGTAAGCCCAACTGCATCTCCCTGCGAGGGACAATAAAGATATTTAAAATTTTAACTTTGAACGCTCTGCATCGGTTATGCCTTCTTCCATTTAAACATACTGCAACTAAAGTTAACTTTATTAATCCTATGAGGGAAAATGTGCATCAAAAATACACAAATGAATTATCAACACCCTTTAAGATGATATGGTGAATTGAAGAGGAAATTTATTCCCACCTCCAGACCCTTGTGCAGTGTTTGTGTCCATCTGATGAATGGCAGCCCAGTGTTTTTGCTCTCCACCAGCTCTTGAGGGAAATATATCTGCCTCTTTAGCTGCTAAATGCTCTGCTATGTTCAGCAGCTAGTGGCTACCTGTATCTGTTCCTGTTTGCTAGTAGACACCGGCAATTTAAATTGTTTCAGTTGAAATAGCTGCCTGCTAATGTCCAAAAATCCACTGAGACCCACCAACATCTGGCCTTTCTCTGCAATGGCAAAGGCTACAATCAGCATTTGGACAAGGGTCAAATGCAGTAGACAGCATTGATATAAACACATCAAGAGTCAGCTGCAGCCCTGAAGTTTTAAAAACACACATCTCCTATCGAAGTGACTCACATTGAGTCACCAACACAACCTGAGGATGAGATGAGACAGATCTGTTGGATAAGTTAGCACAGTGACTCGCGGTTCATTTTTCCTCCACTGTGTCTGTGTGTCTGTCTGTGATTGCATGTCATGACATCGCTCCTTGCAGTTTTGTGTGTCCTAAATCCAAACAGAACAGCAAACTCGACAAAAAGGGTAAATTTACTTTTATTAGCGGGTTTGAAAAACCTACGTTTACCTGCAAATTTAGGTGGAAGGACAGCATTGAGAGTTAGCCCAAAGTAAAACAGTAAAGCCACAAACAATGAGCTGAAACTCACTGTGAGACTCTACAAATCCATGGAGAGCTGCAGATTGAGCTGATCATTTTCTGTTAATGGTTCTAAGTATCAGGAATAGCCATAAAAATATAATAATGCTGCTACAAGCAGATGTTTGAAAAACACATTAAATATGCAACTGTATCTATCTGTAAATCGTGAATTCCCTTCAAAGTCTTTCCTTGAAGCCTTTCAAAATGTTCCTCTTGCCTGAGCACTCAGCTGTGCGTCTTACGAACGTCAGCACAGATCCACCCGGCTGTATTCAGAGCACACAATCCCTCCTGTCCACTGAAGCTGTGCTTCTGTGGCAAACCCTGAGAAGCCAGGCTGAAAGAGCAGCACACGCTGTAGGCAGCAGGTAAGCCGAGGAGGGGGCTGTGCTATTGTTGGCACACATTATTTAATACCTCACCCTTGTTTAATATGGAACCACGGCTTTGGGAAAACACAAGGGGAAACAACAGTTTGCTTGACTATTATTTCCACTGAATCTGAACTAAATTGCCCACTATCTGTATATACATACACACATACAAATGCACTCTCTCTCTGTCTCACACACACACACACACACACACACACACACACAAAATTTGTTGTAAGCAGCTGGACCAAGTGCTGCGACCTTTATCCCTGTGATCTCCTGCTCAGCTTGGTTCGCAGCAAACATTAAAGCTGGCAAAGCAGGCAGCAACTGATCCAGACCAAGAAGGCTCAATGACCATTTCACACAGGATTCAAAGGGACAGCAACACATGTGATGTGTGTCCATGATAATGACAAAATTATACAGTCTGAATAGCCATTTAGCTTCCATCAAATGTGGCTGAAGGTTAAAGGTGGCTTCAAATGTTCATCCTCTATCTGCAGCAGTATGTGGCTTACATTCACAGCATAATAAGAGGCTTTTGTATCACATAATGAATCATATAATGAATCACCAACGATGTTTCAAACGAACCTTTAAATGACATCAGCAGTTCATGTGAGGTCTGTGCAGACAGGTGATGTGAGAGCAGCTCACCTTGGATGATCATTCTCCAGGAAACACAGATCAATTAGTGTAACCCCCTCTCATGAACAATAGTCCTGACATTGTCATTATCAAAGAGTTGAAAAACATCTGAGTCCGACATCTCAAACTTTCATCGTGGAGTGTGCAGCCCTGATAACAGCAGTCTCTCATCTCTGAACTCTGAGCCCTGACAGTGCTTCAGTCTGTGAGGAAAAGCTTTATGACCAACCGCCTCAGCTTGGCTGGTGTTCTTGTCACTTTGTGACTCTGTGTGTGTGTCAGTATGTGTATGTCATTGTGACAAAATGTGATTGTAGAGACACCTCCTGTAGTGAGAACTACTACAGAGATGGTTCTGAGTAGTTTGGCAGGTGGTTACGTCTGTGGACAGTTTGTGACCCTGAGAGATACAGTCAGGAAACCTTACAGCTGGATGGTACATCTGACCATCTCCTCAGTGAAGGAGCTCGTCCTCACTCCCAGTGTTCCTCCTGCTTTATGAGGCCAAACCTTTGGCTCAAGAGTTCAGGTCATGACAACCTTCACAGTGTTAGACAGTTCAAACACTATGATTTCATTGTTTGACAGTGTTGTTGTTCTTCAGTCTAACCAACTATTTTGCACATAGTTAGCTAAGAGTGAGCTAACACTGATTTAACGCTGAGCTAACACTTAGCTAACACTGAGCTAACAGTTAGCTAACAATGAGCTAGAATTGAGCTAACAGTCAGCCAACAGTCAGCCAACAGTCAGTTAAAGAGAATCAACTGAAACCTCCAACACAACGGACAAAACAGGAAGTGTTGAGTTTTACTAAAATGTCGTCACCATGACTGAGACTTTGATCACTTGTTTTGCAGGTGGTGAGGCCCAAGCCCTGCTTTTCCTAGTGACAAATGCCCCAATGTTTTGATACCATGGTTCGATTCCCGGTCGGCTGGAATTACTGCGGCTTTTCTTTTTTCAACCTTGCATTTCCTGCTTTGTCACTAATCCAATATCCAATAAAGACATCAAATGAAATGAAATAAAAAATTTCATGTTAATTACTTTTCCATACACTTACTACTGAAGCAGTAGCCCCATTGGTTGTGGGGATATTTGGGAGTTAGGTGGTCCCTGAGTTTTATTTTAGGGGCTAAGTCCTTGGTCTGAAAAAGTTTGAGAAACACCGAGTTTGACTTTGCCCAAACACAGCTTCAGTCGTGGATTAGCTAAGTGAGGAAAATGACACTCTTGAAAAATAATATTAAATAGTTAAGAACATGCAACACTGTAGATTTTGGTGTCCAATAACATCTTCAGTCATAGTTTCGACATATTTGAAGTAAGGTGCGGTAAAATGTTGCAACAATGTGGTACCTGGTAATATATACCTGCTGTCAGAAAGACATCAGGACATTGTCGTGATTCTACCCTGATTCACACTGGCTGTGTACAGCTCATCGTTTTCTCCTCTGCGCCAAACTTTCAATAAATATATTATACTACTGCCTGAGACATCCAAACTGCCGGCGATCATCAAAAAGTCAAAATATGTACAGTATGTTCTTTTTGTAGATAGTTGAAAATCTGGTCTCGTTTACTGTGTTTATCATGTGATGGATATCAGATTCTCCGCACTGTTTCCCTGCAGGACATGTGCACTACAAAGAGATTCATCTTAACAAAAGAACTGAGAACATACTGTTTCAAAACAGTCCCTTGCAGACTGTCAGTCTATGTTCTCAAACCTGGTCTCTATAGTAAGATCTTGGCTCTAAACAAAGGCAAAACAATAATCATGATTATTGATGAGTATTATTACTGTTGGGTGCTGTGTTCCATACTATTGTGCTGGGTGCTGGCTTCACTCTTCTTTTACAATACACCATCAAAGTGCTGGTTACTGATAGAGTGTCTGTGCCACGGTGTTGAGTTTCTTCATGCACTTCAAACAATAGCAGCTGAGATTGAGCTGATCATGTTGAAGTTGGAGCAAATAAATGTTGCACAAGTGTCTTCCTGAAATGACTGCAGCAGAGAAACTAGAGAAGATGGCATGTATGACCGCCGACTGAGGCAGAATGCTAGAAATGAGCAGTCAGGTGCTTTGGTCTGTGGGACCACAACATGTGGTTACATTTCCAGGAAGAGGTGCAGATATTGATTTTACTCAGAAGTATGAACTGGCCTTTACATTAGAGAAACATAGTATCAACATTAAAAACATCAAAGCACATCTTAATTGTGTGTTCATATGAGGTGTCAACACTCTGTGACTTTGAGAACTTCCATTTCGAAGCCTTTCATTTGTAATTTGGACGTCACCATCTTGGTTTTTAGAAACTCGAAGAAACCATATTTGGAGGAGATGGTGGAGCTGTGGAGGAGTGAGGGGTCCTAACACATACTCTGCTTTATAGTCTATTTTCCTCTAAATGGGACCATCATTTAAAAAATGACCTTCATGTTGTACTGAAGGAGACTCAGCATTGGCTTCACACTACAGACCCAGAGTCTACCGGGTTTTCAGAAGCCAGTCAGCGCTCAGATAGACAGACGGTGACATCACAATGGAGCTGAATTGCTAAAGACTCTCACATCTCTTGTTTTGTGCATGGTAATTAGAGTTTATTCATGAACTCAGAATGAAGTATCTGCTGATTGAACCGATCACAACACTCATCCTTCATTCTCTAGCATTAAAAAAAACCAACCGGTCTAACATGCAGCCATTAGATTTCTTGTTTTCTGTAACCAAACATTTTGAAGACATCACACAGACTCTGTGCTCACTTCACCGGCTCTCTGTTTCATCTGGGTCACACTACAAACAAACTGCTGCTGATTACATACACAACTCATCTTAGATCATCACCTTCTCTCTTGGCAGAGGTCCTCAGCGCTTACAACCCTCCACATATGCTTAGATCACAGGATGCAGGTTTTCTCATTAATCCAAAAAAATGTATTCACATATATTGGTGGTATTTTCTTGCTGTTGGCAAAAAACCACTGAGACTGAAAATCTCCTGTTACAGCTGAAGTGTGAAACACCTACATCCTTATTCAGGTTCTCATTTACAGCTTACAGCAAAAAAAGAAAGATTTGTCTGAACATGGATTTTCAGTTTCTCTTTTTTATTGTTATCTTTTCTTTTAGTAAGTGTCTTGCTTTTGTTTTTGTGAAGTGTGTTGAGACGCAACTCAAAAGAAACTTACTCATAGAATGTCAAGGTGTTTGACTCAGTAACAATACAAGACTACTTTTTACTTTTAATGATGAACACGCTGTGTGTAGAAATACTGTGAAGATACCTGTTCACGAACAGCCAACAATACTGGTGTGCGCTGGGACATAAAGAAGAGCTGTAACAATGTGGGGAGCTATAAATCGTAGCAGCTAAACCAGGGTCCAAGTTCATGTGCAGACACACAAGGAGAAAATGCATTTCAGGAGTGCAGTCACAAATCCTGTCCAACTGTAGTGCGAGCCATGTCTGGGTGTAAATCCAGAGGCTGAGCATTCGCCCTGACCTCAGCAACAGCGCGACCCTACAATCTCCCTCCCTGCGAATGAGGCCACCACCATCCCATCTCATCCCTGACTTGTTCTCCTTCTCCTCGCCCTCCATCTCTGCTCACAATCTCAGTTTACAAGAGCAGCTCCTGTCAGAAGAGCTGTGTCGGCACTACCTGTGGCTGGGGGATTTCCAAAGTCATTATCAGGGTGGGTTGTAGAGGGACAGAGATGGGGGGTTGAGGAAGAAGAGAAGATAATGTGTCTGGGTGTGGAGAAGGGATTATAAACTGAAATGGTGCAGTGGTTGCTTCTATGGGAAACAGAGGGTGTTTGACTCACTGACTAAGCTATTGTTCCAGTGTGTTGTGAATGCTGCTTGGACAGGAAGTGGTGACTGACCTCTGCTTGACCTCAACTTCTCTGATTTCTGTATTTCAAAATCGTCCAGCTCTCCAATAGCATTAAGATTCAACAGCAGGACTCATGTAAAGGAGCTATTTGTAAGTTTCGTGCTCACCAGTTAGCCACTTTCCATGAGCGACTCACTGTAGCATCCAATCTTCCCTGAAGAGATAGCACTACTAGGATGTATTATAATCTTGTATTATAACAGCCGCAACAATGGCTGAAGCTCGTGTCAACTTCTGCCTTAGTTTTCTGTAAGAAAACTTACAAAATAGTCTCTTTAAGCAAACAGACACATTAGCAGTTCAAATAAAATGGAAGATAAACCAAGATGTTAGACAATATATGGCTTTGAATTTGAGCCTTTTGATAGTAGGTACAAAGGGTAAACAATACTGCAAAAAAAAAAAAAAAAAAAAAAACATAGAAAATAACTTGAATACCAAGCATATCCCCAAACAAGATGAAAAGCACTTGAAAATGTCTTCAGTGGAGCAAGAACCATACAAACTCCTCAAAATGATGGTTTATGCTCTTACATTCTTTTTTACAAAGATTGTGGGCCTGTCGCACAAATTTAGGCCTCAGATTTCATCCTAATTGGTTTTGAAAAGTCTTTTTAAAAGTGTTAGATGCATTGATGCAACTTGCAGACACCCGAGCGGCAGAGGAAAAAGCTGAAGACGAAAGGATGAGAACAAGAAAGCCTGTGGAGGGAAGAAATGGAAAGTCAGCAACTGTAGACGCAGAAAAAGAGGTTCATGGCATGATGAGAAATTAGGTGGAAGAGATTCTAAAGGAAAGACATAAACAAAAGAGTGCGTGAGGAAGTGTATCTTCCATCCAGCACCGGAGGCAAAGCGAGAAAAATAAGTTTAGTGAGTACGGCCCGTTTTCGAAGTCTGCGTTCTCCTCTCTGTACAGTCACTGATCGATACCAATGCCTTCTCAATTTTGCCGTGCAATGAGTTCTCAATAAAACCAGTGAACGGGCATTACACCCCCTCCCTCCCGTTACTGAATCCAATTCCACAGACAACCCCGGCCTTGCCCATAATGGATTCTCTATTTCATAGGCTTTGGCTTGTGTTCCTATGGCGCTTGGTTAATATTTCAGCCCACTGTCTGTCTTCCCCGCACAGCCCACTTTGTTGTATTGATTTATTTGTGCATCTCCCCACATACCACCTCTGTGGTAGGAAGACGATCTATTATGGAATTTAATACCTTTCAAAGAACTCGTTTTATTCTTTTCTTTTTCTTTTTTTTTTGTAGAAAATGATGGAGGGATACAGTGTGTTCCCGAGCTGAATAGGAGTGGCCAAAAAAGATGATGTCATTCATCCAGTGTTATCCCGCAACCAACAAACAGGAAGTGTCTCTTCAGGCTGTGAGTTAATGGGGCAGTGTCCTTTAAACAACAGCATTAGTAGGAGTTAAATTTGCGGGATGGGTGAAACAGAGGACTTCCGTTTCCTGCTTGAAGTTAGAAGGAGGGAAGTGGCGTCTGTAGATATGAGAGGATGTTAAAGGATGCACGGTGCACATCTGGACGAAGAAGCCTAAAATATCTCCCTTAACCCAGGATGCAAGGCTGCTATCCTTCCTGTATCCTGCATCCTACACAGAACACCTGGTCAGCTCAATCGAATGTCCATTTTCCTCACTAATCTCCCATCAGAGTGGACTGGAGTAAGAACCAGTGCGAAAACCACGTGTTAACCCTTTAAGCGCTGGGCTTTTATGACTTTTTTTTCCTTCAGTTTACTCAAACACAGTGGACCTAATTGCCCCAACATCAATGCATGCAAGCACGTTCAGAGCATCTTTCCTCCATCTTTCCTCCACCGTCTAACACAATTACACAACATTATTCTTGGGCTAGAATCAAAGTAGTGCATGTGCATGTCAACTAGCGGTAGAGAGCACAAAAGAGATTTGGCTCTGTGACTAGAACGATTGTCTGTTTTATTCAGTATTGTTGTTTGTCGCAATTTTGTGACTTTGGTGCTCAGTGGGTTAATAAAGAGTCCATGTAGTTAAATCCTTTGGAGTAGCTCTGGTGCTCCTCAGGCTTGTGTATGCACTGCATTTTATTTTACAACAAGCTGATGAATTGTTGAAGGGAAACAGACAGCTGACACATTAAAGGAAAAATCTGCATTGGCTGTGTTGTTTGCACGTATCGACAAACCTCTGAAATCATAAACTTACTACACTGAATCACTATCAGAGCAGAGGAGACAGCTGGTGGCTCAGATTCGCAGTATGTTATTTCCTGCTGTAAACACTTAAATTAGAAGTCTGCAGAAGCTACAGGGACATTAATGATACAGTGAATAAAACACTGTTGATGTTTATCTCATTTACAGTGACTGTAACACTTTGGTCCAGCAACAGAATAAATGTGCTGAGCTGAAGACAGTCAGGGCCAATGCTGAATGTTGGGCTGAAACATGATGCATTCGCTTACTGACGTATAAATGTAAAAGTGCCTTTCAGTGGCAAAAGCAACCGCTTCGATGAGCAAAGCGGGAGTGAAGGACATGGTCAAGTTAGTTTTGTTTTATCACGAACTGACTGATCACAGACTACGAATCTTTAAAATCAGCAAAGTGACGCATGGTTTGCACCCTTAATCTCAGGATTTAGATTGTCCAATTAAAATGGTTGATGATGGTGACGAGTCATCCTCCACCATATTCTAACAAGTGGGAACAGTGTGGGCTGAAAGACTTGATCTGTTGTACAAGTTTTATTATCATTATCGTCTATCGTCTGTTTTGACATTTTAGACCTTGTGTGCAGTCGTTTTATTTGATGAGTGTTTTATCATTTGTGTGCAAATGTCCCTGACAGAGTTAACACTGTACACACATTTCTGGTCCTATGACATGATTCTTTTTATCATTGCGTTTAATCCAGTAACAGATTTAGGAACCGACAGATTAAAACAGTCCAATTATCCCAAAGGAAGCAAACAATTGTTCCCCCTGTTGCAAAAAGACAAATCGAATTAGGGAGAAATCAGGGTATCTGGAAGCCCTGTGTGAAGATACAAAGATGTATAGATTTGCAATTAGGACAATTCAGCTGTAAAATTATAGACCTTACATTGATTCCCATAATGGTTGATGACGGTTGTGTGTGATAATTGCGTTCTGTAAATTACAGTCTCTGCAAATTAGCTTACAATAGATTGTCTAACTCCATGTTGTATAGATTTTGGAGTCAAAATGGAAGCAATCAGATGGAGGGTTTCACTTGACAGCAAACTCCAGCACGTAGCCGATAATCTGCAGCAGGTAGAATGGGGAACAACTCAGTATACTACAGTAAATACGGTACCGTTGATGCACTGTACGTCCTGAGGCGCCTCATCCAGTTAAAGCAACCTCCAGACAATCATTGATCCACACCTGCAGACCTGACCGAACAGGTTTAATCCCTGACTGCGATGGCCGCCTGTGGAGAGCCATTAGGGCTCACAGGTCAGTGTGGAGTGGCTTCATAACATAAGCTTATCAATGAAGAGGTCAGTAATTACACACAATGGAAGACCCTCCATTTTAAAAGCATATTGAACATGGAGCATATAGGAGCTATAGGATATAATAGCATGGTCGGACACCGTTCCTGCATTTCAGCCCCAGTAATAATAACAATAATGCCCTTTAGGGTTGTGTCTGATGTTTTAAATCATGATTTAAAAGCTCAGTTTGCTGTAGACATTTTAATGCATCGTGATTTGTGCACACTGCATTGATTGTTATTATAAATGTGATTGTGACAGTGTCAGAGCCAGCTTGAAATTAACAGCTGTCACACCCATGAATGACACCACCATTAATATACTGTACATGCAACAACTGGGTTTGCAAACAGGTTTTTAAAAGATTTGTTCTGTAACACACTGCGTGTTAAAGAACAGGCGCTGACTGTGCTGAGACACCAAGAGGAGTTTTAGACACCTGACATTAAACAGTACCTGTAGTGTGTTATCATTAAATATCAGTTCCTTCCCTAATACATCACAAGTCTAAATCCAAGTCTCACAATCAGCATTTGGGATTGATTTACCTAATCGCTCGACTCCTGTGAGGGAATTTGGCAGAAATACAAGTGCACGCAGCATTTCCCCAGTACAGCAGACATATATCCCGCTCCATTGGCAGCAGCATATATCAGAACTATATTGCCTGCGTATCGATTGCCTCTCAGACAAGATTGTGATGAGGACCGTGGAAAGAGGAAAAATGAATTTCAGCCTAAAGCGTCTCATCTAGATATCCCCAACTAGTCAAGCGGTGAGGGGGAAATTCTTCCCTTTCTCCACCCATGTCTTCTTTAATCCATCACCGCTCGACTGCCTGCAAATACACAAGGACAGGCTCCTCTTTGCACCAGAGGACAATAAAGCTGAAGTGTGAGTTCTGGCTGTGGTGGCCGTGGTATTAAAAGGTGCTCACAGACTGTTATTGTGGATTAGATAGATTGTTATTCTGCAGACAGGAATGATGGAAATAATAGTGGTATGTATTTGAATTCTGCAGAGATACACATCATTGTCTTTTCTTTTAGTTCTCTATATGGACACTAGAGGGAAATAAATTAATATCCTGATAAAATGACTAAGGCGAAAGAAGTTCTGCCTGTGCTTCAAATGACAAATATTATAATTAAACAGGAGGAGATACAGGATTCGACTGCGAGATAAAAGGCATTTTGGCTCCAGCAGCTCTTTTCATGTGCTAAGTAAAGGAGCCATTGTGCTTTGGGAGGCTCACATTTAAAATGCTTACACAGATTTAAAGCAGTGTCCTGCTAAAATAAGGAAAAGAGACCACAGCGGTCAGAGTCTAAAAACTCTCAGGGTTTATACTCCTGCACCTGAGCTTGAGAGCAGAACCAACGGGATGCGAGAGAGACCCAAAAAGCACAAAAATGAGTTTACTCAACCTGAACACACACACATAATGCACACACCCACACAGGTATGTGTGCACATATACTCTAATGCGCAAGCACACGCAATCACACCAACAGCATTTTAGATCAATGCCAGAGGAGAATCAATGGATGGTGGGGGTTGGGAAGAAAAAGTTGCTTGTAGCAAAGATATATTTAGAAAGGTAAAAAGACCTGCAAGTGGGACGGCGGTGGAAGAGAGAGCAGGAGGAAAATGAAAGCGAGAAAGTATAAGATTTGCTGGAGTTAATTGATTAAGTGAAAGCAAGGAGTGAGGGGGGGGGGGGGTTTACCACCCAGTCTCCCCGAGGTGCTCATTGATGCCAGATGCTGCTCACCTATAGCAATTATCTGCACATCTGATCTCCACGTCCCACTTTACCAAAACAAACCATATGTGGCCTGTACAAGCCAGAAAGCTGCCACTCCTGTCCTGCCTTCTTTATTTCCTGTCTCAAGTTCTGAAGGAGGATGCTTCATAAGAACATCTGCACAGAGACAGGACATGTTTACAGGCTGAGAGGATTCATTAAAACTCACAGCTGCTTGTTTCCCCCTCTTTCTCTCCACTGTAGCATTGTTGGATAGTATATATTTTTCTAGCTGTAAATCTTGGGGATTCATTTAAGCTTTAGTGGCGTCTCAGTTGACATAAACATATGCTGTGTTTATTTCTTCCATCGTTGTGTTTTTTAAGTTGTAGTTTAGCCTTAGGGTGCAGCAGCAGCTCAATAATGAGAGGTTAGAATCCCTCTGAGTCCCAACATTAGCGGTTTTTGAAGCCCCCTCCTCAGCAGTTATAATGATGAGCAGCCCAGAGTGAAGATGAGCAGAAATGTACAATTTTTTTCTTCCATCATGTGATAAAAAGTATAACAAAGGCATCGTTTCCAGCTCACTCTTTTAAACTGTCTGTTGGAGACTTTGTAAGTCAGTGAGAATGAGGAAAACATGTTTAGAATAAACTGGGTCTTGTCCTTCACTCAATATAGACTTTGCATAAAACATAAGTGGACATTGTGTTGCATGTGCGCACATGTGACATTATACTTTCAGATCTCCATAAGGAAAGGACGCACATAACCATAAGAGATGGAACAGGGGGCGTGTCAGTGTGCCAGAGAGAGTGATGGATGAAGGTATGTCTGGGGGTGGAAAGGGCCAACAGGGAGGGTGTTTCAGATCAGCGACGCCCCCTCACCTGTCACAGCCACCCAACAACACCCGAGCCACATGCAAATTGATGAAGAAAGCACTTGGTTTACACAAACAAGTGTAACTGTGATGATGCTACACTGTGGAGCTGTAAACCATACAAACAAGTCTCTGGGAGGCAGATCTGAGGTCAGACCCGCAGCTTTTGTTAAAGACACAGTAGATAGAAAATTGTGTTGGGATTGATAACTAACAAGTAAATGTTTCTTTCGCCCTCTGGTGGTCAAATATCAGCACTACAGAACACGATTCCTATTCTACAGCAAAGACCATTCATATCCCACCAGTAGCTATTTCAGTAATGGCCAGACCCCCAGACTCATGTGCTGAATGTTCCTTCTGATATGTAATAGAAGCAAATGTAAGGCAACGAAATCAGTAGCACAACTAGGGCTGCACGGCATGTAGAAAAATCATATTACGATTATTTTAGCAGATATTACAATTGCAATTTCAGCTGGAATGATTGTTCTCACATTTTCACTGAAAGAAATGTAAAATTGATGATGAGAATATGATCCGTAGGGCGTCTCTGTAGCACCACAATGGTGCTAACAATGTTGTGACACATTTTGCCCTTCGCCAAAAAACTCCAGCTCCTGCAATTTGAATATTGCACTTAGCCACATTGTGTTTTTTATTACATTTTGATTAATTGTCTCTAGTTATAACAACATGATATATGAGATTAATGATGAACGTTTCCACTCATGGGAGTTATAATGAATATCTATGGCAAATGTAAAACACAATTACAATTACATTTTTAGCATTACATACAATGAATTGTGTCAGAGGTTATGTGAAAACAATAAGTGCTCTACTACTCTTCTTTGTATCCATTTCTTGTGTTGATGAAGCTCAGCACACACTTATTTTATATGAACCATTCATTCTGCAGGGGTAAATAACATTTGTTTAAATGATGTAGATCTGATTTTCAGGGCGTGTCTGGGGATTTTTGTGATTCACATCATTGTCTGAGGTTGAGTTGAGCCACACACTGTGATGCTGTGTTGCTCACATCTGGTGTTTGATGCCGGCATTACAGGGACAGGCCGGTCCGGCTGGGTGATATTCCCGAGGGAATTCTCACAGGGGAAAGCTTTCCCCCTTTGTTTGCTCTGTTTTCATAAATGAGTGAAGCAGCTGTAGGAAATCTTCCTCTGCAGCAGCCTTAACTGACCACATCAGAGCACCTGATTCACTGACCTGATTTACTCTATGAAGGGAACTCATTAGCAGGTCATGCTACTCTACATATAGTATTAATGTATCAAATCCCATGTTATTTTTGTCACGCTGTTAAATGTAAAGGACCACAATAGACTAGCTTTTAAGTTTCTTGTGTGTCTAGTGTAACTGAGTCAATCTATGTTGATTAAATGATCTAATAAATCTTCCACTGAGATAGAGACGAGTTAAAGGTTATAAATTATGCGGAACAGGGAGGAGGGCTCAGGTCTGAGGCTGAGTTTTGCCTATCAGGCCACTAGAGGGACTCAGAGCTCCACACATGGACTTGGCAACGTAAGCAGCCATCAGTGGCTAATTATCCTTGTCTTATGTTGCCAGTCATGCAGGGCCCTAATTGTTTGTTCTTATTAGGGGGGATTTAGAGCACAGCTAAGTGCTGTGTGTCAAAATCAAATGGCGTTCACAAAATGTAACTTTGTGTCTCATTTTTTGTGCTTTAAAAAGTCCATGTTGTGACTGCATTCGGATAGATTCTCTGTCAGTAACGTCAGCAATGGGTGTTTAACTCTGGAGTGAGGGGAGTGACAGCGTGTCAGAGGCTCCTGTGGTCCACTAGAGGTCGCCCTCGACCTTATACACGTACCTGTGCTCCAGTGTTGCTGCTAAATACCATGATTTCTCTGCTTCTGTCAGAGGTTTTATTGAGCTCAAACTCTAAAAATCCAGAATCCTGTTCCCATCACATTTACTTTATCTGATGATTGTTCACATGGTCTATTCTGGTCTATGAGTGTTCACTTTATACTTTATTAGCCTGTGTCAGAGTCGTCCTCTCGCTTTGATGAGGCTCTGTCAGAGACCTCCGCTGCCCCTGACATTTGTTTTCAAGCGTGGGGGCTTTTTGTTTTGACTGGCAGGGCTCTTTCAAATGCAAAACTCCACTGGAGAGCGAGAGAAGGGTACAAAAGGGCACAGAGAGGGATGGAGAGGCACACCCTGCTCCCCCCGCCACCCCCCTGACACTCCCTCTGCCGACGGTGCTGTCACCAGGTAGGTAGTGGCTGCTAATTGGCGGGGTAAATGCTGCGGCACACGTCCTAATCATGCTCTCCCTGGAGGCGGCGCTCTGGAGAGGTGACATTATGACTCCCTGCTCCTCTCCTCTCTCCATCACACAGTTCTAACCTTTACTGGTTTCTCCTTTAATTCTCTGTCTTCTCATGTGCTCCATGAGACCGCCTTGGCAAACAAATAGAAACAAACAGAACTGTCTCCGATGACAAATGAATCTAACAAAGGCGAAAACACTTTATTACCTTGATAGTAACATGGGATCTGCATGATTAGGAAAAATGGAAACTCAAATAAAATGAAATAAAAGATGATCAATTATTAAAAAAAAATAAATAAATCATACGCCATTGTGAAACAGGTTTATCACTATTTTCAAAGGAAAATATAACATCCAGACAACTGATGCTGCATTCACAGATCAAAACATTTGATTTTCTCTTTGTATTTTGTCTGTTTTGCAATTCGGTTTCATGTTTGTTGTGAATTCATTATCCAAACGACCTGGCAATCACACAGGAAGATTACTTTGTACATAATACAATACAGTTTTATCCCCTGGCCTCGCCTGGCTCGCAGCCTGCACTGTAGCAGGGATCCAGTTTGTTTCTCAAGGTTCACTTCGAGCTGCTCCCTGTTGTCACGCGGCCTATCATCATTTGTTTCAGTTGAAACACCCATACAAATGGCACTGTTTGGCGTGTTATACAGCTAACATCAGCGTATAACTGATGACGTCCCCACAAAAATATTTATTTTTTGTCTACAGTCAAATCGGGTATCTCTAAATCAGGTATATTTAGATGCTGAGAACTTCCTTTTGTTCTTTAAAAACCAAACATCAGTTGTGTTTGTGTTAATTAGAGGTGATGTCACCTCGTACTGACTCACGTCTTATGCGGCCTCGCTCCTCACTCCTCCCACACCTACAGACAGCAGCTCGTTCCTTTGTGTCAAGGTGAGAGCAGCAGTACGAGGTCAGATGATGTGATATCAGGCTATGACATCACCCCTGTCGGGACGTCAGGGCGTAGATCTCCACACGAGTGAGGTCAGCCTCACACAAACCAGCTCGTCTTATTCTGCTGTTCTCACCTGTGTTTTTTGAATATAAGCTCGTGTTTAGACAGAATATAAGTCCACAAATATACATCTGAGTTATTCACCTTTGTTAAAACTTAAAGTAGGATATAATCTTTCATAGTGATGCACGATCGCAGACTGAAGTGTGAGTTACTCTCCACTGTAAGTCACTGTTTCTAGTCACTGGTATTGATTTATAGCATGATTGTTGGAGCTTGTTATTGCAATGACAATTTCAACATGTGTTTTATGATGAATAGCCTCTGTTAGAGCTTTATTCTGTAATGTAAATGACCATTACATTGTATTTATTTAGCAGATGCTTTTGTTCGATGCTTCAAGTTTATTCAGCTTTGGGGAAAAAAGCAGAATTAGATGTTATTAAAATGTGTCTGTGATGTTGGATAATAATGTGGGTCTGGATCAGTCAAAATGAAATAATGCAAGCATGAATTATTATAACAGTGACTTTTTACAAACACACACACACACACACACACACACACACACACACACACACACACACACACACACACACACCGACCCTAGCCGAAAGGCCAGCTGCCTCACCAAACACAAAGATCCAGTGGTATTGATTAGTATAAATAAGTTATGAGCCTAACAAGACCAGAGGGACAGAGAGATGTAAACACAATGACCTGTCTGCCAACTCTCTGTGTGAAATACACACACATAATATATAACAATGTTCATATATGTTCATCGTTTTAGGACTTTTAATTTTTTTTAATTATACACACAACGGCACGTTGACAGTTGTAACTTAAAGGTTTTAATAAAATGATAGAGGTACGTTTTGATTATGAGAGAGGAACTAACAGGCTGATCCAAAGCCTGAGGGAGATCTTAGTGAAATGAGAAATGGAGAAGGAGCCACTGAAAGAGTGTTTGCTCAGGATTTGAATTTCAAAAAATATGTATATATGTCAAGATTACTGCTCCTATTAATAACATTATTATCATTATTACTATCATGATTATTATTAGTATTAGTGCTCCCTTCTAACTCCATGTCTCTGCCTTTACTTCCATGGTCCTTTATTGGCAGTGGTAATTTATATAATGTGAACTATCTCCTCTGATGAAATTGTTACAACCTGTAGGAAACCAGCAGATCAAATGCAAGTCTTGTCAGTTCTCCCTGAAGCTGCCCGACTACAATAACTGTCTGAAAACTGATTTTTCACGTGATCTGTTTTTAACAGTTATCAGTATCAGTATAGTTAAACCTGTGCATTTAGGATGTATGAGAGATAATGAATGTATAGGATTGCTCTAATGAGGTGGTCTGATGGCCTGTGGTGTGCATGTAAAGTAGGAGGTGGCTACATGAGCCTAACGTTATACATTATGAACTGCTTTAATGTACTTAGGTAAAAATACTTATGAGCTGATTCATAAATGAATAAATGAATGAATGAATGAACTAACGAACAAACAAATGAATGATTGAATGAATGAATGAATGACTGAACTACATATTCATTGTCCTGAGGGAAATTTATCTTGCAGCAATTAGACAGACATAGATACAGAGGAAGAGCAGAGCATAACAGGCCTATTTAGTAGCAGTGCAGGATGAGGAGAATTGCATTCTCATGCTTTTTGGTCCTAACACACAACATAGGTTTGCATATGTTTGCTCAACAACTTTCTACACTTCCTGTTGCTGCACACAGGAGCCTGACGGATTATAATAACTGCACTGCGTGGAATGACCGGAGGTTGTTCCACATACAAACACACACACACACACCCTCACCATTGTGCTCTTGCCTGAGTGTTGTGTGAGTATCACAGCAGCGTGGACAAGGCAGCACTCAAACAGGTGTCGCTGTGGGCAGCAGCTCGACCCTGATTAGTGCTAATGAAGACCTGCAGGAGGTGGCTGTGCATGTGAGGGAGGGAAAGGGGGGGTGTATAGATTAGAGTTGCGACTGTGCACATGTTATGCTGCTGTAATGAGACTAATTGCATGGGAAATGTGTGCATGAATAGTGAACTGGGGGAGGTCTGTGAGCTCTGCTGCCCACCTGTAAGAGTCACAGCATATTTAACATTCATAAACCTGGATGCCACCACGAGCTTGATTCTGTTATGGAAACTCCCCACAGTGATTTAAAAGTCTGCAGAGAAGAACCGACAGTCTGGTCTCTGACCCTTAACCCTAAGCTCTCGGCTTCTCCTCCACCTGTAAATAGATGCTCGCAATCACTCCCCGCTATACCCTCCCAGGCTGTTTCCATAGCGACCTGCCCTTAACCTTCTGCCAGTCTTCCCCCTTGGCGCCGAGCCCCTCCGCTCCTTCCCCCGCTCTCTGTTGCTCTCAGCCTGGGAAATCAGCCTAATAAATAGCTTTATGGTAATCAGGCTGGTGAACGGCAAGTAGAGCTGCCAATCTTAATACATTTATTAAAGTGCCTGAAAATGTCAGTTTCCCTTGTTGCCCTGTGGCCCTCGCCACACTCTCTCTTCACTTTTCACTCCCTGCGTTGGTAGTCACTCCCTCTCTGCCCCCTTCTGTTCCCCTGTCACAATCTTTCATCCCACCATTGTTGGCCTGCCTTCGGCTCGTGTGCTGCCTCTTCAGCTCGCTCCGGGTCTACAGATGTAAGGCCAGAGGTTTCTGCTGCTTTTCATGTCAGGGTTTCTATTCTATTCTATTCTATTCTGGTTGTTCTGCTGGTGTTTCGTCTTAGCAGAAACCACCAGGACTTTGTGGTCAAGGCTCTGCAGCTTCCTGAACAACAGGGCTGTGCAATTTTGGGGGCAGGTGCTCAAGTGAAAATAAAAGGGGACCCTTCTAATATTTATTCATAGGAAAATAAATAAAGTTAAAACTATAAAATTAGAACAAGAAATTGAAACAAAATGTCAGAGGCCAACACAACTTGTGGTCTAACTGTGCATGTGGCTGCTGAACATCTCACACAGAGGAAATCACAGATCACTTCAAATCATTTCTTTTTTTATATTAACTCTCTTTAGAAAAGACTTACATGAAGTTGATTGCAATTAACTTTATTCTAATGTGGCATTTTGATGACATTATACAAAAGTCTGCAAGTTAATGAATAGTTTTTTTTATACTAATGATAATTCTCATCATTAACCTGAGATGTATATGTATATATATATATATATATATACACATAATATTTTTAACATTTTTAAGTCTATTTACAAATGTGTTCATTATGTCCAGGGAAATGTAATTCAAACATCACATTATTTGTTAACATGATTGTGATGAGGGTGAAAATGTATTTTTATATTTCAAAAACAGATGAAGAAATGAGTCAAAAAGGAAATATAAACAGACAAAAGTTAAAAAGTCATAATAAAAGGGTCAAAATTTGATTTTTCAAAGTGTCTCAAAGTGAAACATTTCCATTGACAGCTTCATGTGTTATTGTCAGTTCTGAAAGAGCTCCACATTTTAGCCTCTTAAATCCCCAGAATGATTCCTCAGGACCCAGTGTGTTTGGTTTCTCTTTTAGAAATACTCAGCTCTTTCCTCAGAGAGGTGTAATCTTGCTGTTTGAAATTGGAGTCATCATGGTCTTGGCTCCATGAGAGAACTGGCTACATGGTCTCAATCCCGACAGTGCAGCTGATCCCCCCTTTGCTCCTCCATGCTTATCTACTCTTATACGATCTGTTACACAGGGTGTGTGTTTACTGAACCCTCCTGTAAAGTACAGCCCGACATCATTGCTGGAGAAAGTCCACCGTCATCATCCTCAGTAACTTTCTCATTTCGCCTCTCCTTCTGTACCCTTCTGGCTTTTCACCTTCTGACACTCTCTTACTCTCACAGCCACTTTCCCCTCACATCTCTTCCTTCCTCTGCCATCTATCACTCAAAATAGTCTCTGACACTCTGGACCTATTTTTCAAGTTTCTCATCACCTCTCCCGTCTGCCCCATAAGGCTTTTCTCTTCCCATTGGCACCGCAGAATGGGGTCAGTGAACCAGCAGCGGTGTTGGTGGCAGCAGTTTGTTTCATGAATGAGCTGAATCTGCAGAACTCAAAGAGTCTGCCAAGTTTTTTGAGACACAGACTCAGTTAACTGACCGTTTTACACGATGAAAACACAGTTGCAAGGAATTCTATAAAGTTCTTTTGGCTAATCAACTTCATCAGAAAATAATTAATAGGTGACTCATTTGACACAATGTACTGTTGAAGCATGATCTTCACAGTCAAAGAATTATCATGACCTGTGGATATATATTAATAAAATAAGATAATTCAAGGGTCAGTTCACCCAAATTGCAAATGTAGGTCTCAAATAATAACATCTGGCCATGCAGATGTTTTTGATTTAACTCCAACATCCCAATACAATGGGCATTCATAAAGTTTCATATGAAATAAACTGTCTTTATAAAATATAATAATATCAGTCATATCCCTTTTATTCTGGATACTCAGAGGGACTATTTCTACTACATCTGATCAAGGTCAGCTACAACATATCTCTGTTTTCTCTGCAGTTTATTAGGAACACTAACACCAGCACTGAGTAGTTCCTCCCTTTGCTGTCAAACAACCTCAGGTCTTAGTGTCATGGATCTTACAAGATGTTGAAACTTTCCTCTGAGACTCTGCTCCATATTGGCATGACTGATCAACCACCTCCCAACAGTGGTCTACTGGAGACTGAGGGGGCCACTGAAGGCCACTGATAAATTTACTGTCATGCTGATGAAACTAGTTTGAGACAGCTTCAGCTTCATGACATGGAGAATTATCCTACAGGAAATAGCCACTAGAAGATGGTAAACTTCGGCCATGAAGGGATGAACATGGTCGGCAACAATACTAGATAGACTGTGGCTTTCAGACCAGGACTGATTCCTGGTGCCGTGCTGGTGTAACGGTTCTCTGCACCGTTACACCAGCACCACCAACCTGGACTGTTGGTTCATCAGAAATTCAGATCCGTTGGCCCAGGTCTTCATCTGTACAGTATTGGTGAGCCTGCATCCACTGCAGACTCAGGTTTCTGGTCTTGGCAGGAGTGGAACCTGCTGTGGTCTCTGCTGCTGTAGTCAAATTCAAGGCTGCGTATGCTGCTGACTCTGAAGCTTTTCTTCTCAGCACAAGGTGGTTATCAGAGTGACCGTGGTCTTTCTGTCAACTCCTCCAGCATCAACAAGATGATTTGATTTGAATGTTTTCATCACTTAACAGGATGAGAGAGTGGAGGCAGCTGACTATTTGTGAGCAGTAAAGTGGGGAAAGTGAGTGAGTACATCAGACTTTGCCATCTGCTCCCACTGGCAGACTGGTCAAACTGGGATGTTGAACGCTGAACAACAACAGCACAACTCCCCTTATATGCAGTTTTCCATCTCTTCCATCTGTGTGTATGTCCTGCTTAGTGCCCTAAATGCTACTAATTACATTGTCATTACAAGATGTTTTTTAAGGTCCCATATATAAACATAGACCTCCATGTCTTCGATTATAAATCAGGTCTAGGTTCTATATTAATTCTGTGAAAGTATCAAAGGTCTCAGTCACAGAGAAATGCTCACAGCCTGTTTTCAGAAACTGAGCCTTAAAACCAGCTGGCAGGACTTCTGGAACTTTGTGATGTCACAACAAAGCAGTCACCGCCCTCAGCCACGCCCCCAAGCCACGCCCAACCTGAACCATCCAACCTTGCGGGCGTGTTTACCTTAAATCTGCTCTATTTCTATTGTGTCGCTCAGAAAACGGTCAGCCAATCAGAGGAGGATCAGAGGCTCTCCCCTGATTGGCTGACTGTTACTTGACCTCCAGAGAGAAGCCTGAGAGAGATGTTAAACTACACTGAGATGGTTGGTTTTGGTTCTTTAAACCACAAATATATCTTCATATGGATATTAACAATTCAGATAAAAGGGGAAATTGGGACCTTTAATCATTTGTTTTTCACATTTTCAAAATTACACTGACTTTTGTTGCAGTGATTGTTTACTTATAACTGATTACTGTTGCTGTGTTTTTATCTCTTGTGAGTCAATTATTTTGAAGGTCTAAAGATAGAACCACAAACAAAGTCAAATGGCCTGGCATTCTGAGTTGTATGACTGTGTTGTACGTGTTGCTTTGTACAATGATTATTATTTCATTAAGACAACATCTATGTAATCTGTTTTTTAATTTTATTTTTTAAGTCAATTATCTGTTTGTTTACTTTCCTTTCGTGCCGTTAAACTGAATAAAATCTAATCAAAGTGGCATTTACTTTACAGTCCACAGCCACTTTAATTAGCCCAAAGTCAGACTTTCACATTTGATTGACTGAATGTGGCTTTGGCTTACACAGGCAACATTATCTGAAATGTCAAAATTAGAATATTCTGCCGGCATAACTCTAAGTGCATAATTACATTTATATGATGGCAATTAAAAGTTAACTTCAGTCACTCTGAGTTAGTCATTTGGAGACAGATGGAGGAGAGTGAATGGACAAAGGGGAGAAGTGAATATTCTCCTAAGTCAATTTTACACGTGGGCTTTTGTTTGCCTTGTGTCTATGTGTGTGTGTGTGTGTGTGTGAATGGATATGTGAATGGGTGACAGGATGTCAGTGTAGGTCACAGACTGTCTATATTGATTAATTAGAGTTTACTTAGTAATTGCCTATTAATTGTTGCAGCTACAGCTCATGTGTATATCCTCTTGAGACACACAACCACACACATGCACATACACATTTACAGTCCAAGCTAATGAATCAATATTGGCATGTGGCATGACAGATACACTGAAGCCTGAATTGAGATCATGCATCAAATAATAGTGAACAAATTGCACCATGGATGAGTTATTGCTCCGGCATCCTGGATCTCATTTTTGTATTCAGTCCATTTATGGATTTTTCTAACAGTATAGCAACTGTTAAAGAGCAGCCGTTCTCCTGCTTTTAATTCATTTATACATCATTTATTCAGGGTGGTCTCTCTGAAATCAAGGGTCTTATTTCTGAGACTCCCATAATTACATGCAAAAAAGATAAATAGTGAGAGGAACGAAGGGAGATGGAAACAGTCCAAAAACATGCCATTAATCAAAGCAACGCAGCCGTTTCCAGGAGACTCATATTCCACGGTGTAATCACTAATCTGTTTTGGCCTTAAAAATACAAACAAGAGTCTTATAATTCGGAGCCTTGCTGAAGGCCTTGCTTTTATGTTTTCTCCCGTCTCAGCCGAGCAGAAATGACCCCAGACAAAACAGAGGTAAATTAAAATGTAAACCAGAACCAGAAAATGAAAGAGAGCTCACAGAACAAATCTCTTTAGGATCTTTGTTGCACATTTTAGTTATTGAACATCTGGGCATATTCACCCACAATTAATATGCCTGAAACAAAAAGGAGACCATATTACAGTATATAGCATAAAGCCGCACTCTCCACGCTGCTTTTATATCTTGGTATTCATGGGCATGCATGACCAATTGTCTTGACACTGCAGGGTTGTCATTACATGTTTCTTTCCCACCGATGGATTCAGGAGGTAATTGTCAGTGGGGATTGAGATGTGAAATGGATTTTGGAGGCAGCTATATGTATTACAGCGTGGCTGTATATAAGGGAAAACAGAGAGGGGGAGATTTGTCATGCTAACACTGACAGTGTTTATGATTTCACTTGCATGCACATGTGTATATTGACACTGACATCTTTAAGTATCACCATGCATGCGCGTTTATTCTTGTGGCATCAGGTACTATACATAACTAAGCCCCTCACTCAACCGCTTCCACTGCACCGGCAGTCTGATCGTTTTTACAAACACCAATAGATGCCAAAGTCAATTTTCATTTTCAGAATAAAAGCACTCCACACTGTATTCCAAAGCACTGCGCCGTCTGTTTTCACCCTATTTGTTTAACATACACAGGCGGATTTGAGAGGAAGTAATGCGACGCACACTTCACACACACTTCAGCTGTACACTGCATACTTCTATATTAATGCAGCGATGTGCTGAGGAGGGGACACACTCCTGACTAATCCCACTGATTGGAATAACAATGGTGTGGGGCAGATGTGACGCACAAAAGGACTTTGTCATCACGCTTAATATACCTCAGTGAAGATGTTGTGAGGGTTGAGGGGGTAGGAAAGGGGGGGGGGGTGTACATGGGTTAAGGGTTACGACCTCTCTTGGTGACCCGTTATTCATCAGCACACTTAACCCCTCATTTTGACTGACCCCCTCCTTGTACGTGAGCTCCCAGATGAGCGGTGCTGACGGCCTCTTTAATATACTGGAGCAGGAGTTGTTGAGAAGAGAAAGTCTGGATAATTTATGGAGGCATCGATTGATGAAGCTTAGTTTTTTTGTCTTGTGTGTTTGTTGAGTGCAAACAAGCTGTGTGTGATTTAATTGATTTGATTGATTTAATCATTGCACATCTTAATGCTATTAAGACATTTGTATAATTGCTGTAAACAAGAAACCCTTTAGTGCAGGCAACAGCAGACTGCATGAGAATGAGCTTCAATTAGAGAAGTTACTATAATAAGGCAGATACTTCACCAAGCTCTGGGCTATGTTCATATCAAATTCACAGAAAATATTTCTGTGAAGAAAAGAAGAAAAACAGGAGGTCTTAAGAGATAACATAGTCTCTCTCTCTCTCTCTGTCTGTCTCTGTGTCTTTCTGGCTGTCTCTCTCTCTTTCTCTCTCTTTCTCTGCTTGTCTGCCTCTGTTTTTTTGGCTTTTTCTCTGTCTCTTTATCTGTATGTCTGTCCCTCTGTCTTTCTGTGTCTATGTCTGCCACTCTCTTTGTCTCTGTCTGTCTCTCTATGTCTCTGTGTTTCTCTGTCTGTCTCTCTCTGTCTGTCTGTCTGTCTCTCTCACTGTCTCTTTCTCTGTTGGTCTCTCTCTCTCTCTCTCTCTCTCTCTCTCTCTCTCTCTCTCTCTCTCTGTCCGTCTGTCTCTCTCTCTCTGTCTGTCTCTGTCTTTCTCTCTCTCTCGCTCTGTCACTCTCTCTGATACTCTCTCTCTGTCTCTCTCTCTGTCTGTCTCTCTCTCTCGCTCTGTCACTCTCTCTGTCTGTCTCTCTGTCTTTCTCTCTGTCTGCCTCTGTCTCTCTGGACACATGGGCTGTGCTGCAGACAGACAGACACCTGTCTCACCTCAAATCATTTGATAGGTTATGTGCAAAGCGTCCATCTGCCCATGTAGCTGGGGAAATTGAGGGGAGGGGAGGGGGCTTGGGGGTTTGGGGGGGTAGGGGGTTGTTATCATGAGACAAAAAATATTACATATATTCTTCTCACTGTTGGGTTCCAATTTTTTTTCACAGCACAGGGTGAATGATGTTGCACCAGAAAAGAGCACATGTATGAGGAGGAAAACATAGAAAAGGAAATAAACTTACTGAAAAAGCAGACTTTTTTATTACTGGGAGTTTTATTTGGAAGTTGTTATTAAGCGCAGAGCGATATGGAGACATGGACGCCCAGTCAGCTTTTCTAATATCTAGAACTGAGTGGTACTGTGTCTGAAGTGAGGCGGACATCATTTTTATTCAGTCCAATAACTCTGCCAACTGCATGCCCACCCCAGGAACAAAACTACATTATCATACTCTCATCTCCGCAGCTTATCATAGCTCTTCCTCCCACAAACAGTCTGGAAATTGAATGAGCCACACTGACAATTATAATTCCAGGGAGTTATCATTTCCCCTGATCCGTGCTTTGTATTCATGTTTCTTTTGTTTCTCTCTCTCTCTCTCTTTTTTTTTTCAAATACATAACACTAACCACTGACCACATATTGTACCTTATGAGTAAATCCAACTACCGTCTTACATCTTCATCATCATCATCATCATCATTCAGTCTCCCTGTGCTCACCACCTGGAGAAATCTTTGCTGTGATGGAGGAAGTTGTCCAAGCTGCTATTAGCATATGCAGAACTCTCCTATGCTTACAAAGTAGCGTCTCTTGCCCTTCTCTCTCTCTCTCTCTCTCTCTCTCTCTCTCCTCCTTCCACTTCAGTGTTCATCTTCACCACAGATGCTACCTAATTTTCATTCCCACTTGGTTATGTACATAATTCTGCATATTATCTCAGACACGGGGGGCTAAGACAGGAGCTCGCTGCAAAGAAACATCCATCTGATCAGACCTGAAAGTGGAAGTTAGATTTTTTTATTTTAATTCTGAGATAAATGAGGTTTGATGGAATTGGCAAAAAAAACAAATGCATGTGTATATAGAGATTTTTGGCAATAACTCAAATGAACATTTTCATTCTGGCAGAGCCGAGGTGGAACTAAATTTTGGGTTGAAAAGGCTCAACTGGTACATTTAAGCAAACATTTAAGAATACGGGTGCAAGTTTTCCACAGACGGCCCCATGCTGCAGCTATAGATTGGGGCTTTAAAGTGAAATTGTGGATGATAAGCTTATCAGGGGACGCAGTAGGCCAGTGTTTGATGGGAACCGCAACGAGGAGGCTCAAACTGAAAATACGCTGGGATGATCTGCCTGTAATTGCGCACCTAGCTGGACCGCTGAGCTGTTGTTGAGCCGCCAAGCACCACCTGATGTTATTCATCCTCCGCTGGAAGAAACAGAGGAGGTGTCTTGATGGGGAGGATGTAAGGGAGAAAAGGGAGGGACAGATGGATGGATGAGGTGAGGGGGCACAGAATGGATGGAGGAGGAAGAGGAGGAGGTGTGCATGGGGCTCAATCAGACGCTGTCATACACAAATACATACACAGACACGTATAACTACAAGAGGAATTCACTGGCTTGTGTGGCAGCGCTGTTTGTGCAGCAGCCACACCAATAAATGAAGGTGAATTGAAACAAAATTGAAGTGAGGCAGATAGTAGGAGCTGGCAAATATAGAGTGAGACAGAAGACAGGAGATAAAAACAGATGAGGAGCAGCACAGGTGATGAAGAGGAGAGGAGAGAATGAGTAACAGAGAAAGTGGCCAGGAAAAGCAGCATGATGTCATTTTTTCATCCATCTTGCACTGAGCACATCCCTCTTTTTATTTACCCAGCGTACATCAGTGAATCCATCCTAACACCAACCGGCTCTTCTTTGTCCTCCAAGCTCATCCCTTCATTTATCCACAGATAATTGCTTCTGTTGTGAAAAGCAACAGGTTGAAATAAAGAAATATTAGTGCTTTTGTCTCTGGGCTCTGTTGTGGTGACGCCTGTATGGTGTAACACAAAGCAACAATCTATATGTCCTTGTGCACCAAGGTGTCCAACACACTGCACAGAGGAAGTGTGTGAGGCTGGAGCGTGCTAAAAGTTTTTAGACTGTTTTATTTTCTGTGTTTTAATTTGTTTCCGAAGCTGAATGGAAGAAATAGTGGAAATAGAAAGAAGAATTTGGAAGAACAAAATTAGAAATGAAAAACTGGAGAGCTGATGAGAGGTGGACCGGATGAAGGTAAAGTTATTCTGCTGTGTTTGTGATCAATAATGGTGCCATTAAAGCAGAAAGAAGCTCTAGATGACAAATAAAGATAATGTGAAGCGTTGTTAGCATCAGGTCATCGGCTCTGTCAGTCACTGAGCGACAAATCTGACAAGAATGTCTGAACGTGGAGCTTTGTGCACCTGCAAACTGTGCTGAGAACAGTCAATTGGATTCCTGTGATACTGAAGCTACAGGCAGCAGCTTTTGTCTGTGATTGACAAAAAAGATCTATAGGTGTTTATACTCAAATCAGATCTTGCCCAGATAGTAAGATACAGCTGCCTTATACTTGGGCCACAGTCAGCACTGAGCATGTGGACGTGTATGGGCCAGACTCGGGCCATGGAACCGGGGTGTGTACTGGGCCCGAAGCTTCATTTAGATTCAACTCTGAAGTCACAGGAAAGAGTGAGTTCCTCTGACTGCAGAGTCTACTGTATAACAACCACCTGAAAGAACATACTGAAGCTTTATCATGTTAATCGGCAGCTGACAGTGAGTCTGTATGTCACAGAAGAGAAGCTCACTTGACTTGACCGATGAGGAGCTTCTGGACCATGTGGCTCGGACACTTTACAGAGTTAATTGTGATATGAAGTTGTTTTTATTCCTATCAGGCATCGTGCAGAGTTAGAGGGATGCTTTATTTCCTCAGCGCAGTGTCAGGGCTCCCAGTGCTTCTTAGTTTTAGGTTCACTTGCTCTGAATCTCAGAACAATCATCAGCTTTATAAGAAAGTGATTACTATTCATATTGTATTTGATAATTAACCAAGAAGACATTTCAGCAAAATAAAGGTGCACAGAGCATTGTGGATACACACACACACACACACACACACACACACACACACACACTGGAATAATGAGTTTGTGTTGGCTGGATGCCATCAGTGTGTGGGGTTCACATCCCTCCACCTCCGGCTTTCCACCAGTTTGTCTGGCTGGCCACCGCTGAGCCCCTCTCCGGTCATCACGCATTCTCTTTCTAGCCCACTACAAAGTCCCAGTCGCAGCCACACCGCCAACATCAGCACCAGCTCGCTGAGAAAGGTCACGTTTAATGATCCAGACGTCACGCCGGAGCTGGAACCAGCTTTGACAGGAAGTACGGGGTCCGGAGGTGAAACAGTGTTTGCGTCTGCCTTCCTGGTGACTTTGAATTAGTGTGCATCTCGGCACATTCATGTATCTACATCTTAAGTGTCCGTGATGTGAGGTTACTGAGAGGAGCGGCAGCCAGGGTTGGATAATGGGTGGCTTTCGGCGACGGCTGAGTCGAGCTGAGGTCAGAATGAGGAGAGACAACTGGTGGTTCCCAGAGCTTGGCTCGCACTATGAATAAAGATATTTGGCTTCCCAAACGCTCCCTGGAAATCTATTAATAATGCACCTCCACTAGCCAACTATTCCCAGCGAATAAATGAGCAGCAACACAGCAGCACGGATGTAGTGGATGTGGTGGGAAGCGATCTAAACTTCAGATAGATCTTCAGATAGAATCAGTTTCGCCTTCCTCTTTACAATTTGCGCTATAGGTCCACTGGCCAGGCCCACACAGCTCCACGCCATTAGCACCAAACAGCCAGCTCGCAGTGCCCCAGTAAAGGGAGTTTAACCCTCCTCTCAGAGCTCCTGGTGGGTTTCCTTCCTTCCGTACGTTCGAGAGTCTTTTTGAATTCACCACGTCTCTAACAGTCTATGCAAATTGAACAGGCCTGATAGCACAAAATGCTGATTTGCGCTGATAAAGATTCTGCAGGCTGCTCTGCTTCAAATTCTGTACAAACAAAGTCAGTTGTGGACGTTGCGGGGGAGTATACTTTTATGGGATTTGCATATTAAAATATTTCAAATAATTAGCAAGGAAATATGCACAGACACGGACAAGCATGCAGCGTTAATGACTCCCTGGCAGATTTATAGTGAATAGAGCAAAGGGGAGCCTACTTGACCTCCATGAAGGGACAAATGGCCGCATTAGTGTCCATAAATTACAATAAAGACAAACACATACAATTACACAGTGCAGCAGCAGACGTCTCCTTCCCCAGCTGCATAAATGCACAGATGCCTACGTGTATGTGGACACACACCCACCACAAACACAACTCTCTTATAGTGACATACCTAACGTTTCCATGCAAAGACCCACTCAATGGACCGGACCTGAGGGTTCATTCATCACACTGTGGCCTCTCTAACAAAGCCGTGTACAAACCTGCTCCCTGCCTCTGATCCTTGTGCATTTTTTATTGGGATTTTTATTTATTTTTTTTGTATTGATTTAAGCAAAACATCTTCAAAGCGCTGTTTTTGGAAAGTGCACCCTGTTCCCTATAGAGCACCTGTCTTAACACCCACCGACCCCAACGGCGACTCCGTGGTCTCCTGTGGATTATGAATGCGCCTTCACAGCCACGAGCTGAGACTGAGAGATGAGAATGTGTGGGCAGGACGGCAGAGGAGCTGTCATTTCTCTGTTCTGTTGCTTATGTTATGGGCCCATTCTGCTTTAAACTGAATAGTAAATAAACAGCAGTTAGCAGTGTCTTGAATTTTTGGGATCATTTTTAAAGGCATTGCCTTCATTTCCTCCAGAAGTCCCACTGAGATAAAAGTAAAACAGTGGATACTTGGTTTCTTCATTTTAAGATCCTGAGTCGATCCATAACAGTGACAGCAGATAAAATAGAAAATAGATAATAGAAGTGCTTTCATGTCATTTTGCCTTCCAATCATTCAGCTGCTCAATAATCAACTTTAATTTGTGAGAAACCTGACTATCAGGTAAAGGCAGGTAATAGTCAATCAGTGGTGGGAGCTCAAATCCCAAAAGAAACTATCAATAGAGAAAACAGAAGAAGGTGTGATAAAGGAGAGGGAGAGAGTGGTCCGAGTGAGAGAAGTAATGGATAAAGTTGCCAGGCCCCAGCAGTCCACTATAGTGCTGTGTTTGAGTGAATTGTCCATTATTTCCTAAATTGGTTATCGGGCTGCATTGATTTTCCCATTGAGCCTCCCTCTGAGCTCCAGGTCGACCCACACAAGCTGTCCGCCCACTGCTCTGCTATTGAGCTTCTCGCCTGGATACCCACGGTTTGACCAAAGCCCCCCCTACCTCATCCCACCCACCCCCCACTGATGAATCAGCATATAATGACGGGCGAAATACATCTCTATTATGGCGAAAAGAAATAAATAAAAGTATGCTGGGTATCAATCTAAATCATGGTGAAGGGCACTTTGTGTGAATACAATAGTACTTTTTGTCAAGAAACAGTGATATTGATTTCTGAAGCAGGTGGAAATTTAGATTTAGTGTTTGTCTTTCATTCTCTCCACGTGCCCAATCCATATCCTCCACACTAGTTTACAATGGAGAAACCTTATACACTTTATCTCACTGATCACTGGTTAGTCGATCTATCACACCTACACCCCCCGTCTTCATTTAGACCCCCTGAATGTATCGATGTGACTTCAGGATTGTAGAGAGGAGACTGTGTTTAGTTGGCGAAAGATCTCACAGAATATGAAGCCAGATGCAGACGAGGCACGTCTGTCTATCAGCCCATCAGTCCATCAGTGCTGCTCTGCACCACATAGATTCCTCTCAATAGATTCATTGTTCCTCCTCATGCTTACTTTCTCATCGGGCTGCTATAGATCTGAGGAGCGAACACCACGCTCAATCTACACTCCATTAGAGCTCGTGGATGAGACGGGGATGAAAAGAGAGACAGAAATAGAAAGTGTGAGGGCAGCTTATGAGAAGCTTTAAACTCAGCATTATTGATACAGCCAGCAGCGCTGCTGCTTCAGGCTGGTTATTGGGGTGGTGGGTGGGTGGGTGGTTGGGGGGCTCACACCCATGTCCACTCACGAAAAGGCAAACCTCACTCCCCTCTGTGACAAAATACGTACCAATTATCTACATACACACACACCCACTCACACAAGGCAGCACAAAGGGGACACACAGTGAGCCTCTTATCCATCAGTTGATGGACACAAGCTGGGAAGCAGCTAGATAAGAAAGAAAGAAAGAAAGAAAGAAAGAAAGAAAGAAAGAAAGAAAGAAAGAAAGAAAGAAAGAATTGGTTGCCATTCTGATCTGCATAATATACAGTATATGCTGAATATGTTTCATACACTTGACAATAGTGTGTGTGTGAGTGTGTGTGTGGCTGAACTCAGCTTTCATTGGTATGCACTGACATGGAGACAAAGCTAGGGTGCTCATTATAGCAGACATCAAGGTGATCTTTTGACTTAACTGTACCCTGTACAAATGCACAAACACACACACCTACTTCTACATACATATACATGTATACAGCCCTGCCATTACAGGACTCACAGCGGGGACATCTCATTACACCATGTTAATAAACCCATGCAGACACACAATGAAACCAGAATCCCTTCCTCAACCATAAAAACACGCACACACACACACACACAAACATACACATACACACACATCTTCTGTGTTTTCCACCTGGAGACAAACACAGGCCAGTTTCATAACTGATGTAGAGAAGAAGAGGAGCCCAGTGGCAAAAGTTAAGGAGATGTGACAGCTCTGGTCCATCACGCCTGACAGCAGACAGCTTCATTTAACAGAGGGAGCAGGCTGCCCGCTCACGCTCCTACACAGCAGCTCCCTGTTATTGGGCAACACCGTCCCTCTGTCAAATTTCACTCACAGCCCACAAAACACTGTGGCAGGCGTGTGATCCCAGCGTGCCGCCATCATCGGCTGACCCTTATTTTCTGACAGAAATCCACAGCAATACTTAGACTGAGGAAAATTAATATGAGTTCAACGTTTGTCTCAGGGACAGAAGTCATGGCTGCAGACAGATAAGAAGCTCATGAGTCCTGTCTGATTTAAGTCTTTTCATCATCCTCAGTTTAGCTCATTTATATTTAAAGATCAGTTTTTCTGGAGCTTCATCCCATAACCAGCTTTTGCTTGTCATATTATAATAAATTATAATCTATTATAAGCTCCCTGTCTGGTTACAAACACTTATTCATCTCACCTTACATGAGATTTACTCTCATGACACTTCCTTTCCACTTCTCCTTCCATGGCTCAGTTATTATCACATCAAATTATCATCACAAAAGACCCCCCCCCCACACACACACATTAACACTGGCTGGAAGTCTTCTCAGTCTTTTTCAAGAAAAGCCATGTGTTCCCTTACACTGAGCATCAGGAAGGAGAAGGCATAGACAGACCAACAGCGAGGGGGAGTTAAAGAGGAGGGAGGACGGAGGAGAGGATGCTAAATTCCACACTCTTACCATTGAAGCCGGTGAAGTTTCCCCAGTCGAGCAGGGAGCTGTTGAAGGAGGGCAGAGACACGTTGAAGAACAGATCGGTGCCGTTGGACGGGTTTCGGATGGTGTCGCTAAACAGGTTCATCTGCAGCAGGGTCTTTATCAGATAGCGCAGCATCTTGCCGCACAGAGGGACCTGCACCACTCCCCCCCTCTCCTCTGCTGAAGGTCTCACTGTCTACCTGTCCTTTTAAAAAGTGTGTATCTGTCCACTGGTGACTGGAGTCTCTCCTTGCTGGGTGTTGAGAGGAATTAAAGAGTTGATCCCAAGTTGAATTCAACCAAGAAAATAATGTTCTTCAAAAACTGGAATTAAAAAAAAAAAAAAAAAAAGTAAAGTAGACTAAAATAAATCAAGCTCCGGTGATTAACTGGTTGTTGGTGTCAGGCGGAGTTGGGGGGGCCCCTCGCTGTGACTCGCTCCGGTTCCTTCCCAGCATCGGATTGTTCTTCCTCCCTCTTTCTTTTGTTCTGGGATCACATAACTTCACACGCTGTCTGCCACCACACACAAAAACACAACCTCTTGCCGGTGTAAAAGAATCCAGCAATGTGATGATGACCCCTTCGGATTTGCTGCTCTCCTCTCTCCAACCCCTCCCTCTGGCTCCTCCTGTGTCCCTCCCTCCCTCCCTCCCTCTCTTGCTCTCTCTCTCTCCTCCTCTCTCTCTCTGTGATGGGGGTCCCGGGGGGTCCGGAGGGGAGAGAGAGCAGGTGCTGTTGGCAATAAATGTTTAATTATTAGATTAATAATCATCCCAGGAGGCTCTAAATCGGAGCGGTGGAGAAAAGGGGGTGAACAGACTTACTGTCACTGTCTTAACCGCAAACTGCACACGTGCACAGAGGTCATCTCATATACATAAACGCAGGCGTACAGTATGTTTAAGGCAAACAAACATGCAGACAAGCCAGGCTCCTGCTGTGTCACTTCTGTCACAATTTCTTTATACGTGTATGTTGAACAAAAACTGAAGCTTGCATCAAAAAACATCAACTAAAGTGCAAGTTGAGTCCAAAGTTTTGTTGCAGAGAGCAGCCCTGATAATGCTGTGATCCGACTTTGAAATACAGGGCTCAAAGGAGAATTTATTGTCATTCACTCCACATACAATACAAGGGAATAAAACTGTATTCTTTCAATGCTGCAAAATAAAATATACAATATTTAAATAAATGGGAAACAACAGTCGGTAAAGTGCAAGCAGTAATAACTTTAGTAAAGTTCCATTAATGGAAAATAAGGATGTGACTGGTTTCATTGAAAACAGCAAAATGTTCTAATGGATAAAAATGTACATAAAAATAATAAAATTTCACTTTGCTTTTACAGGAAAAACAACCTTACATTTTATGATAAACAGCATTAAATAAATGTATTTTGAATTCATTTTGTTGTCCCAGGAAAAAGCCTAAAACAGGCTGGTGTGGGGGTGAGAGAAAAAGGCAGGATGGTCATGTGTTTATCAGGAAAAGAAATAATGTAAAGTAATGCCTTTAAAGCAATTAACTGCATTAAGTGTTAATTAGACAAAGCTTGTGTTGTTTGGACATGTTGTTTTGCTGCTGTGTTTAAAGTGTTTCAGCTGAGTGGTCAGTCCTTTGTATATTATAGAGACTGTGTAAGGGTGCATGCCAGTGTGTGCGCGTCCATATGGATGAAAGAAATTTACCCACATACCTTCAATCATGCTCAAGCACGCTGTAGCCCTAATGCATAGTCTACATATCATCATTGACATGCACATGCAGTATGGTCGCATGTGGCTCGCGGACGCCCCGCTGACAGCCTCAGTGTGACTCTTATTAACGATGCCCGTCCCCCATCAGGACCCTGTCCTCCTGCTCCATCATAGTGACAATGGGAGTCATCCCACCGACAAACTTGCCGTGACGACCCCTGTACCGTGCCCTATTCCTGCGTTTGTTTGCGGCCCCCCCCTACTCATTTTGAAGAGTCTTCCATTCATGGGGTATCTGTGCCAGCAGCATCCACACACACACACACACACACACACACACACACACACACACACACACACACACACACACGGCGCTAATGGGTGCACAATATGGGCATGGTATGGAGGGAGGGAGCTGTGTGAAATCGATAGCTGCTGACAGGCTGGATTGTGTGCGGGAGCCATGTTATCTTGTCAGTCTGCTGTAGTTGTTTCAAACAGATGAGCTTTAAGGAGTTTCAGTAAAGGGAGAAGATGTAAAGGCTTCGCATGTCTCAAATAGATGAACGCCTTCTGCCTCCTCGTCTGGAACAGCATGACCGCAGCTTCTTCAGCGACTCAGAAACTCTCACGCACATATGCATGCTCACACAGTAATTCCTCAATCAATCTCCTCAAGAGCAGGCTTTCCACCTCCACAGCCAGGTCTCGAGCAGGGTGATTAACTGTCTAAGAGAGAAACACCTTGCTCCACTCTCCCCATTTAGAGTCAGGTTACACTGTGTGGGAAAGGTTTATGTGTGTTCCAGGAAACACATAAGTGGACGCACAAAGACAAGCCATTGTTTTCCCTTTGTTTTCCTTTACAGAACCAGACCTGTCCTGAAAGACTGCATTAACTTTTGGGTTCTTCTTTTCAAAGCAGGGCGACAACCTGCACCCGGTTTCACTGTCTTTACTCCCTGACACTGTGGAAAATTTATTTCATATTATACAACACAAGACATTTTTTAGGAAGAAAACAATGAATATTCCCAGCACTGCCGTCACCTGATAACAATATGCTAGAGGTAAAATGCAGGTCGTAACTTGAACATGGTGATAATGTTGTTGCAATTATCTTCAACACCAAATAGCTTTTTTCATTATTATTGTTTCTGTAATAAACTAGCCATAATGAGGCAACAGTGAAGTGCCACTGCAAGGATATGTATGTGTGACTGCTCCTCATAATTCTCAGTAATGACTCTCCGTGGTCATGTAATCTGCCGCCATGAAAATATTTTTACAGGAATATTGTCATTTTTGATCATTTCTGCTGCGTAAACATGGAGCATTTTTTAAAAAAATCCTATTTTACACGTTTTTTGAGGGTGATTGTGAAATCATGTGTTTTCATCCATGTGCACAGGTTTAATTCAGTTAAATTTTATTTTTATAGCATAGTCATAATGCACATGTTATCTCAAGGCACTTTACAGGGTAAGGTCAAGACCATACAATATCATAACTCTCATTTTGAAGGTCAGAGTGGGCTGCTCCGCGATCGCCATCTTGGCAGTGCCACATATGGAGTAACTCCTGGCTAATTCAAAAATGTGCATAGAGGTGGGGCAAGTCTGGAGCTAGGACTTGAGTGTATGTCGGTATGTCAGTGTACTTACCCGCCTGTCACTCATAGTGGTTACACCCTCAATTTTGAGGAACTGCAAGCTTTAATAAAATGGAAACAGATAAGATATATAAATCCACTCCGATACAGTTGTCATGAAGGAGGAAATTAGCTATAGAGACCAAACTGTTTTTGTACCAGGCTGTAAGCCTGTTTATTTCTGTTGTAAAGTTGATCATTTTAACATGAGTCTATGGGGACTGACTCACTGTTGGAGCCAGACTCTAGTGGTCTGTGGAGGAACTGCAGGTTTTAGCTCTTCAGTGTTTGTTTCATGTTTTAGCCTTGGAGTTTGAGAGGAACCAAGCAGTTCCCTCAATCAGGGGCTCTTGACAACAGTGAGGAAGAAAAACTCCCTTTTAATATGAAGAAACCTCCAGCAGAGCACAAGTGTAACATTACACATGTACCTGTGCACCTGTTGTGCACCTTCAAAAATATTTATAAGTATCATATCTGCAGTGTAGGACAACCAGTGAGAATTAAACTATGAACAGTATTTGTCACTTGTTTTTCTATATTGGACATCATTTCATAGCTGAGTGTGAGCACAGTGCAGAATAGCAGGTATGGTGGTGACCTTTTGTTTTGTTTGAACTGCTTTTGTCAGTTATACGAAGACCTCTGTTTGAAGCATGAAACCAAATTTCATGCAAATCCATCAAACAGGGATGAATGGTGGCACACTGAGTGTTTAGCCTTTCATATTAATGTGGAAATGGGCGCAGATGGGTCATTAATGTCAACATCCTGTTGGACGGATGTCTTTGTCTCACTGTGACACATTTTACCAGCTCAGAGCCTTTTAACATTCTCACACAGAAAAAAAAAAAAAAAAAAAAAAAAAAAAAACTGCACTGAAATCTCTCATATCAGTGCGAATCCTTGGGTCAATACTTGCAGCTATTTTTGCCTCACATTTAAATTCAGATGGATACAGCTGTAGTTCATCAACTGCCTAACGGGACTAACAGTCTGCAGCCACGCGAGCAGCACTGTGAGGCTGCTCTTAGACAGAGCAGTGCTGTGAGCTCGATGCTAATGTCAGCATCCAAACACATCCTGTGCTCACAGTGACATTACCGCCACGCTATGTTTGACATAGTTTCTCAAGACACCCAAGTGTGCAGCTGTATCTTGCAAAGTCCTGACAATTTAACATTTTGACCTTATTTTGGCAACAGAAGAAAAGTAGCTGTAGCTTTGAGTTCAGAGACCACATCCACCAGAGGCTGAAGACCAATTGAGTCACAGCAGCAGGACTAGGCTGTGCCAACTGCTCCTTCGAGTGCAGCAGAGAAATGTATCCTTCCTTCAACAAAGGCGCCAACAGACAGATCCTTTCATGGATCCACCTATCCCAAGATCCCAAGAGGTAATGGCAGCAAACAACACTGACAGAGAGCTCTACCTGTATGTATTGGGTTTCAGCTCAGTTTAAGAGCTTAAGTTTTTTTGTAGAAAAAAAAAAAAAAGTTAAAAGGTGTCAGGGTTGCTTGGTGACAGGAGCAGCAATTTGTCTTGCAATGATTGGAGCGGGCACATCTGGTGATGCAAAGCAAAAGTCCTCCGAAGGCCAGAAGGCTTATTCCAGTTCAGCCCTTGCAAGCTACAATGTCCACGACAGGGTGGCCCTTCGTAGGCCTCATACCACGCATTTCGAAGGATGCAAACGTTGGACTGGGAAACAGACTATGAATGTTTGTCCACATGTGGTGTCAATCCATCATCTAGATGTTGAGATATTTCACTAGATAAGCAAAAGAGTGTTTTACATTTCACCCCATGGTGAACCAACTACAGAGTATATGGCTTGTCTGCAGAGCACACATGGTGACTCTTTACTAAAAGTATGTGAATACAGTCAGTGAAGACTGAACCAAAAGGTTAATATGATACTGCAACTGATCGGAGTTGTGTTTCTGTTAAAATGAGGTGGCATTACTTATTGTGCTGATGGATTTATCCATGAATACAGTGTACTGTACTGTATTAAAAACACATGCTCAATTGCAGTTCAGGTATTTTCCCACTTTGATGCATTACTTTTTTGGGACCAGTTGTTATTTGCAAACTGGCTCAATCCCATGAGCAGGTACATTCAGTGGCGCCACTTTCAGGTGAGTTTACGAGTACAGGCTGTACACAGATCATGCTCCTGTGTGATTTCGATGCAGGTGAAAGCAACTGATCAGTAACAACTAAAGTGCTTTGACCCTCCTTTGAGTCAGTACATGACAACATCCTGCATCGGGCACCAGACCACACCACACAGACTGATCACCAACATCATCGCAGCTGAACTCTCAGGCCACAGACGTTTGCATGTGATTCTTCTTTTCTTTTCTGCGTTAGCTCATTCAGCGGAGCGTTTGTTTTAAGTGAGGCACCTCAGCTCATAAAGAGAAATGTTGTCCTCAGAAGAACTGTCAAACTGTGTCATAGTAAATTTATACATAATGATACATTAAATGTGCAAGTTCAACCACAACTTCCCGCTAACAACTGGGCATTTGTACAGTTTTGAGGTTACCTTGCTCACTCCCACAAAACTGAAGATAAAACAGGCCAAACTTTTTACAGCTGCATCTTTAATGAAGGAGCTGTATCATATCATGCTACAGCTATGACCATTTTAAATTCATTAAACTTGAATTAGAGCTGGCTCCCGGCCCATGCATGTTTCATGAATCCCACTGTATTTTTCTGCACTTCAAGAACATTTTTTTTCTAAAAGCTGATGCATCAGGCTAATTTTCCTCTCAGTAGCTATGTTTTTTGTTTTTTTTTTTTTAATTCCTACTGAAGATTTCTGGTCAACTGTTTACTTGGAATGAGATTTAATAAGGTCTGGGGTTTACATGCACAATGCATTTAATGGAAACAGCTGAGTGACATGCACAAGTGATGCTTTTATCTTCTTCAACAGCTATCTTATTTCTCTGGCACAGAGCAAATGCACAGTAATAATGGAAAAATGTTAAATAACGTAAATAACGTGTTTCACCTAATGACTCTCCAGCCAGTGTAGGCGTTTAAATCTGCATTAAAGGTTTGAAAAGCAGGAACAACTGCATTCATCTATAAATGAGTGAGTGATTCTGACTGTATCTGAGCATTTATCATGCTGTAACTAATTGAGCCTAATTGCTGAGCTCTGGTGTATGAAAGAAGACATGTTAAAGATAACACTGAGGTCGTCTCACTTTGTCCATGAAAATGAACTGAACTATAAAAAGGCACACTCAGTAAGTAAAGTGACCTGGTCATATTTCTTTAATATTCAAATTTATGTTGAAAATGTACATTAATAAAAAAAAATCTTAATTACCAACGTCAGTCTCAACCCCTGCAGACTATTATATGTATATATGTCAGGGTTTGGAAATATTTGTCTTGGCTGGTTTTCCTGGTTTTCTCTATGATGTCACTCTTTGGTTTGTGAGCTGCCATCTTGAAGCTCCAAGTTTGTAATCTGGACGTCTCCATCCACAATAAACTATATTTGATGGGGAGCAAAGGGTGGAGCTGACCTGCTCTGTACTCTATCCTGATTGTGTGGTTCAGTCTGTCAATCACACAGTAGCGACGCCCTAATTCATCCCCTGCTTTAGGGTCTATTTTCCTCCAAATGGACCATCATTTAAAAAATGAACATCATGTTGTATTGAAGGCTTGAAACTAGAGACTGAGACCATAAACTCATTAGGAAAACATTTACTGAGCTAATAAATCAAGGGAGAAGTAGGGACATTTTCCCATAGACTTCAATACAATCTGACTTCTTTAACAACCAGTGGAGTCGCCCCCTGATGGTCATCAGAGAGAATGAAGGTTTGAGGCTCTTCAGCATTGGAGCAGCCACAGAACCCATAGACAGGCTCTTATAGACAGGTTTTCCCTGTTGTTTTCTGTTCCCTGTTGTTGAATGTTGAAACATCGTCCCCAGTTTGTCTCCCCAGTCTGTTTGTGTGTGTTCGGTGTGTCTCCTGCTGGGCCTGGCTGACCTACTTTCTCCTCCACCCCCATTCACATGCACATCTGCTGCTGATCATCACTGACTGCCACAAGTCAAGTTCTTCCAGCATAAGATCCTGGTCCTCCTCTCCAGTCTTCACCAGTTTGTTGTACACCACACACTGGTAATGTCAGCCAGCTCCCAGTAACAGTCATTTTTTAGACTTACTTTTTTATTTTTGGAACTTGTTTTTTGTCTTCAGCCACTTCCAGCCTGGAAGTCTTCACTCCTGTTCAGCTTCACCATGTACCTGCCTGTCACTGATCCAGCTCCACACCACAGACTCACCTCTCCTGTCGTCGGCCTGCCTCCTAATCACTGAGCACCTCCAAGAAAATCCTCAGTCCTCAACTTCAGCTCTTCTGTCAAATCCCAGCAGGAGTCTGGAACCTGGACTTCATCCCTGTAACCCACCACGTACACCAGATAAGAGACTTTTTGCAAACTGCTTTGTGCAAACTCCTCTATTTCTCTACCAACCTCCACATATTCTGCCCCCCACTTCTGACTGCAAACACACAACTCCCACCAGCCACCGTAACCACAGTCTCCTGTCATCCCTCCAATTCCTAGTCCTGTTTATTCATATTTCACAGTTTGTGCAATAAACTGTTCAAACTGTTCCTGTGGTGTCTTGTCTTCATTATGGATCCAGTCTCGAAAAGACTATTTGGTAAATCATCACAATACACTCGTAAATAGCCATAAGGTGGACTCAGTGTTTAATATTGTGGATGTACAAGACAGTTTCAATGTCTGCAAGTTGAATTTCATAACAACATTTAGACGCATGGTGTGTTTTGTGCATATTATTTTGTTAACAGGTTGTGAGGGTTTTAAAGCCTCCACCTTCATCCAACATGTGTTTTGCTTCTGTTGGTTCACTTGAATTGTTGGACCTCCTGTGCAGAGTGATGCAGACGAGGAGACACTGCAGGACTGATTTCACATTCACCTGCTGCAGAGGGAAAACTCCTCTGTGCTCACTTTAAAGTTTATCTTCAACATTTTCTCACACAACCGTTCCTGCTAGAATCTCTGTTGCTTCACAGATGTTCGGGAGGCTTTTGATCAGCTTCAAACTGAGGCTTGGCATTGTTGGGGAATTATATAAAGTTGTGAAAACTCTCTGAGTCTCAGTTGCATGATGTGACTAATGACTAAACCAGATTATTTAAAATGTAGCAGCAGGTGTTGGGGTCAGAGTGTGACAGGTGACAGTTGGTACTTTTCTTTATGCAGATGATTGTTGATGATTGAGACTGGAGAGACTAATTATTATATTGTTGGTGAAGTGAATGCCAGCAAAGATAAATAAAAACAAAACTTTATTGTGTTATAGAGAGAAGATGGATACCTCAGTCTACTGTGTTTCATTTAGGCACTCTTCTTTTTTCATACTCTGAGATTTACTCGGGTTTTACCTGACATGATGATCTCGCCATTCAAACAGGAATAAAGCCTAGGAATAAAGGAATAAATCTTAGTAGCAGCACTTAAACTTCGCACCGCAACAGCAGGGATCCGAAGTTTTAGACAAACAAAAAATGATGAGGTGAAAAGCACAGCTCTGCAATGCTTTTTGGGTTCACACAAAGTCATCCCAAAAATGGCTGTGGTGATGGAGGATGTGAAGACAAAAGGCTGAATGCGACTGTGTAATGGTCAATTAACACACATGACAACAGAGTTTCTAAACAAATCATTTATTTGAACTATTCAAATAATTATGGGCTTGCAGAGTTACTCCCTAAATTTGGTTTACATTAAATTTATTATATTATATTCAGAAATAAGTTACCCTGTTGTGTTAGTTATTTAAAATATCTAAAGCTGTTATACTTTAATTATAAAGAACAATGGTCATAGGAAATATTAAGCAAACCATAGCTGGTTGGATCAAAGCCAAACATTCAGATAATAGTTGTTCATGAAGAATGAGCCAGTGAGCCGAGGATTTCATTGGATCAAGACACATGCTGTAGTAAAGTCCAACCTTATTATGTAGAGCATGTATATATGTGCAACGCCTATTTACTTCCTAAATACTTCCTACTTCCTGTAATACTTTCTCTTTTGTGACTTTGAGACATGAGAAGGACAGGAAGGGGCCGGCAGGTCCCTCGCTGTTCACATTCACTGAACATGTGAATGGTGAAAGGATCTGAGACAGTGTCAGGCTCAGGCTCTTTCAGTGTCACCACACACTGTAGACAACCAATCTACACGCTCCTCATGATGTGTTATGTTGTGTTGCGCTGTTCGTGTGTCGCTGCTGTGGCAAAGTAATTTCCCACCACGATCAATGAAGTACAGGACCTCGTCTGTGAGTTCAGTCTGGTTTAAAGGTTACGATCAGTGGATGTGACAACCTCATGTGGCCTAAAGAGGAAGAATGGCCATGTTGAGAAAGACCTGTAAGGAACAACACTGAAAATACCGACATTATTTGTTGATTATATACAGAATAGCAGCTACACACACACACACACACACACACAAAGCTATAAAGAAACTCACAAGCAGGCCGTGTGTGTGCGCATGTGTGTGTGTGTGTGTGAGTGTGTGTATGTATGTATGTGTATGCACAGTAAATGCTCACTAGACAGTGAGTGTATCCCTGCATGTTCATGTGCAACCAAGAGTCAACCCACCATCACACATTGGTTTGTGAGATGTTGTTTTAAAGTCTCCAGTTCGTGATTTGTCCGTCGCCATCTTGGTTTCTTGGAGAAAGGCAGCGCATCGTACATGTCTGTCAATCAAAAGAAAGCCAGTGGGAGCCATAGCCATGTTGTATTGAAGAAGACTTGAAACTAGAGACTGAGACTATAAACTCATTTACTGAGCTAATAAATCAAGGGACAAGTAGGGACATTTTCACATAGACTTCAATACTTCATTAGACAGAATGCAGATTTAAGGCTCTTCAGCATTGGCTTCACTTTCTAGCCCCTGAGTCAGGCCAGCTGACTAAGGGTTTATGTGAAGTCTGATGTAGTTTTTGAAATTCTGAAATTCAGCTGGTTTGCACCTGAACGTTGATATTCTATTTGAGTTTTTAAAGCAATTAAAATCAGAACATTAGGCTCCATGTGAATGAATAGATATGACAGCCTGTGCCACTGCCTGAGGAGCTTTAGCTCTTTCTCTGAGGAGAAAGCATCACATGGTGACGGGTCCTGATTTTACAAGTAATGTCCAGAGAGAGCTGTGTCCTCACTGCAGCAGCTCACTGTCAGACCCGTCAGTGTAATGACGGAGTGTGAGTCCTGTTCCCCTGGATGAGCGTCGGCTGAGATGAAGTGTGGTTAATGTCTGACTTGTCCTGAGCAGCGAGACGTGATTGCTGCCAGCACCTGCACTCAGACGGGCATCAGAGAGGCAGCAATTCGCCTCTCGACGGCGCACGGCACCGGAGTGGAACATCTGTGCCCAGGTCTGGTAGTGTGCACTTCTGGGGTCTGCTGCTGCAGTTTGCCCCCTTGGGAACCTCTGGGCTGGGGCAAAGACAGCCGGATGCATCCCCAACCCCTTTCTCCCAGCTGGATAGAGGAGGGCTAAAGACGGCAAGCAGCCAGATCCAGCATCCCTACCAGGCTGCAGGTGTATGACACCCCCCCTCTGTCAGTCTTTCCCTCTTGCACTGATAGATCCACAACCAGCATCAGGAAAGGAGGTGGCAGTAATTGGGGGGTGTTTTTTTTTTTTCTTGTTTTTGTTTTTTGGCAGTAAATATCATGTCATCTGACCTGCACTGGCGAGCAGTTGGCAGGGTCCATCATTAGAGCTCGGTGCTCCCTGCTGCCCATATGCCAAAGCGCCATAATTGGTGCCTGTGTCCTCTACATTTAGTGTGCGAGCCAGAAGGACAGGCCCCCTGAGCAAAATGGCCGCTGTCTCCCTCTGGGGCGCTGTGTCCAATCACCCCTCTCACAAACTGGCTCTTCAGGAAACCCTGCGGCTGATCTCCTCATTTCCTCCAATTGCCTCATCACTTCAAAGGCAGTTTCAAAGCATTTGGACTCTGCTATTGTGGCTGAGACCAAGACAACCATACCCCTTTAAGAGCAGGAATAATCCTTGTTTTTATATCTCCCTATGTATATATATATATATATATATATATATAGATNTTTTTGTTTTTTGGCAGTAAATATCATGTCATCTGACCTGCACTGGCGAGCAGTTGGCAGGGTCCATCATTAGAGCTCGGTGCTCCCTGCTGCCCATATGCCAAAGCGCCATAATTGGTGCCTGTGTCCTCTACATTTAGTGTGCGAGCCAGAAGGACAGGCCCCCTGAGCAAAATGGCCGCTGTCTCCCTCTGGGGCGCTGTGTCCAATCACCCCTCTCACAAACTGGCTCTTCAGGAAACCCTGCGGCTGATCTCCTCATTTCCTCCAATTGCCTCATCACTTCAAAGGCAGTTTCAAAGCATTTGGACTCTGCTATTGTGGCTGAGACCAAGACAACCATACCCCTTTAAGAGCAGGAATAATCCTTGTTTTTATATCTCCCTATGTATATATATATATATATATATATATAGATAGATAGATAGATAGATAGATAGATAGATAGATAGATAGATAGATAGATAGATAGATAGATAGATAGATAGATAGATAGACAGACAGACAGACAGACAGACAGACAGACAGACAGACAGACAGACAGATGCCTAATGATGATTTTATGATTCTGTGATCTTTGTCATTTTGAATGATGTGATTGAAAGTTGGTCTTCTACATATCAGCAGCTTCCAATGAGTTCAACTCATACAACATGTGTCAAACATGTCTTGTTCAAACCTGGTGTAATGGACCTTTTTCACAGCATCATTTTGACATGAAGTAGTCAAATACAAATACAGGTGTTAGCACTGACATTAATTAGGACTCCATTCCATTTAGGGTTAAGAGCCAGGTTCCTATTGCTGTTGCTGAAGTGTAAGGGAAGGTCACAATGAATAGTTTAGCCTATAGAAGCTGTTTATATATATGTGTGCGTGTGTGTGTGTGTGTGTGTGTGTGTGTTCTTCTCATCAACAGTCATATAGCAGGAAACGTAACTGGAAGTGACAGAGCCAATATGCTTTAGCCAGGGGATTATCCAATCTCCAGAGGCCCAGGTTACACACAGGGCCACAAGGGGAGGAAGTTAAACAAAGCACTAGCAGCAGCACTCGGCCCGACTATCTAAACCCTGAGCAAACTCTGGGTAATTGCTCAACAAAAGCACAATTAACCACGACTCCATGGACATTAAGTAGGAAAAGATGGACCTGTCATTTATCCCATCAGACATTTGCATCTCATGAATTCCCCTCCACTCACCTTTTCATATCAATTTCATTCTATTCTTATTGTCATACAATTTTATTTTCAGATGAATGCAGATAAATGCAAAGTAGTCATTTAAATATGCATTAGCATTATGAGCAGCCCCACCTCTCCAAACGAAGGTGGTAATTTTGCTAAGCCCCAGACCACGTCTGCTCCCTCGGGTTAGACGCCTCCGGTCCTGCGGCGGAGCGCTGTCGTCCTCAAGTGCCTCTTGGAGACTGACCCTTTGCACGGCGCTGCAGCGAGACTTTGATGTGACTTGCCTGGAAAAAAGGCCTCACGCCATTCAACGAGATTGGTTCACATTCTCACAATCAGCACACGCAGACCTCCAAAACACTGGAGCTCATTCCAATCAGCATTGGAGAGAGAGAGAGTATTGCGGTGCAGGAGTGAAGAGGTCTGTGTCGTATTGATTGGTGCTAAAAAAGATGAGTTATTTGTCAGCCTCAGAATTTGAAGGAGGAGAAAACTTTTGAGCTTGATTGCTTTCCCACAGTGCCGTGTGCAGCGGACAGCCAACTTCAAAGAGGCCACGCGTTCCTGGGGAAAATCAATGGCAGGCTCCAGTCACAGCGTAATAAGTGCTTTAACCAGGACTCACCTGGAGAGATTTAACCATCTCTGCTGTCATTGTCCAGAATGTGTTATCTAAGGAATCTGAAAATCTCATGAAAATTTCATCTCATCCATTAAATGTCATAAAAGTGGTACAATTCTAAGGAAAAGAATAAAAGATAAGTATTTCTATTTCATCTCATACTCGTTTTTTGACTGTTTTTTTTTTTTTTTTTATAATATTCATGTGCCCCAGTGATCTTGATGAAAATGAACCATCCATCTTGTGAGTCAGAAAAAAATGACACTAAAATAGATTTGACAGTGGTGGCAAATGATGTTAGATGCATGAGTCGGTTGGATGGTTTCAGCCTCTTCCTCTTGAGAGGGATGAAGTATAAGTTAAACAAACACATGGAGGAGCCCTGTGTACTTTTGCATGCATGTCTACTGAGGTGTGCCGTGCGTAAAACACTCTCAAGGCCACTAAAACAACTGCAGCCAGACAGCTGCTCCCTCACCCCCTCCTCCTCCTCCTCCTCCTCCACCCCTCTCTGCCTCTCCTGCTCTGTGAGGCTGATGAGCCAGGCACTGTAACAGGTAGACTCCCCAGGTGCAGGGACCTCCTCCCTGATCACTAAGCTATTGCACCCCAGCTCAACAAAGCTGAGCTTAATTAGCCTAAGGGGGGGTGGGCTACTACTGGCCAATAATGAGCCCTGGTGAGAGTAATGTCATAGCATGGAGCGATGTGGGAGTGGGGGGTCCGAGTAGGTTTTTTTTTTTTTTTTGGCTGTGAATTATGGATTTTTACCATCTGGCCATGCAGGAGGGGTGTGGAGAGGAAAATGATATGCCTGACGGGTGACTTTAACAAAGATGTGGCAAGAGAGGGGCGTGTCTGAGATCACAAGCTGAATTATAGCAAGCGTGACTGGACTATTGTGTGGCATGATGGGTTGGTTATTCACAGCTGGGGCAGCCCAAATTGTTCTTTTATATTCTTTTATTCTCCTTTATTGAAGCCAGAGGGGCTTGGGAAATGATTAACAGACAGCACAACAAGATGGACCCACTGTCAGCCTTTCCCTCTCAATTTAGTCCCCATCCATTTATTTTCACCACTGTCTCTGTGATGCAAATGCACAGGCCCTGCTTGGTTAACTGTGCCATCACTGACCAGGCCCCAGAAAATTGGTTGGAATAACACAGCATGTGCGGCATGAGATAAAAAATCACAAGGCTTTTTTCTAAGTTTTATGACTTTTTCTACTTTTACAGAAGGTTTCAGATTGTGTGACATCCATGTCAGCAAGTTTTTGGAAAGTGATTTCAACTTTTTTTTGCCTGAAACTTTTCAAAACTCAACAAAAAACTTAAATTGTCCAGTATAAGGTCCACAGTCATCTACAACAATACTGTGGCATATGCCCACACATTAAAGAACATCAAGAATTGCAGAGGAAGCCAAGTCACCCACCATGCTCCATACTCAACCCCCTGTCCTCCTCCTCCTCCTCCTCCTGCTGCTGCTCTGCTTCTCTGTTATGCTTTTTCCATCTGGTGTCCATTTTGTAGTCCACCTCCTCTGGCTCTTCAGGGGGTGGGAGGGGATCGGGAGCAAGAGGAACCAGAGCTTGCTTAACAAAACCTCTCAAAGGGCACCAGTCCCTCCTGCCACTCCATAAACCCAACTAGATGGAGTTTTCATGGCAATTAGGGTGGAGAGATGAGTGGCTCTTTTCCAGACACCCACTGGCCTTCCTCTGCCACCAGTACCAATGCTCTTACATCTTTCACACTGAAGCCATTAGCACGGCCGGCCCGCTGGCAGGGACTAATTGTTGGCCTCTCAGGAAATGACAGTGGTGCCGTCATTTAGAGGCTCCTGAGATCAGAGACAGCTGCTTTACAATGACCAGAGGTGATCAAGTTATTTAAACTGGAATAGTTTCAGATGCTGCCATTGGATGTTTGTGTAAACGTACTAAACACTTTGCTTGATGACATTAAATGGGCCAGTTCTGGCAAACTTCTGTTACAGTGTCATTGTACAATGTACAATTGTTTAAAGAAAGTGCCAAAGGAAACATTTTTTTACTATTTACACCACATTCATCATTATTTCACGCACTTTCGACTCTAAATCTTGAGACCTGCAGTATTATATTGCACCTCATAGTTAAGAGACACACTGCTGCACTTAACAGAACAAAGAAATCCAGACACACACGCACACACACACACACACACAAACACCTCCTCCCCTTAGTTCCTCCACGCACACATTTACACAAAGGCCCAAATCTCTCCTGCACAATGCACAGCACATTATCTAATTAAGTCACTGAGCATTTCATTGAGATCATTAGCAGGGTCTTGTTAAGATTTGATGCTTGATCAGCTCTCAGGCTACAGGCAGCGGAGTAGACCTTCTTGCATGTAGATACAATAGGCCAGTGTGTGTAGACTGAAGAACACTATAAGAAAGGATCTCTAGTAAATTCTGGTCATTCCTGCTGTCACTCTGTCTGAATTTGCACAAATATCGAGACAAACACAAGCATCAACTACAGATGTACAATTGTGGAGAATAATAAATATATTTGTGCCATTTGTGACAAATTGTGTTATAGTTCCTTTGGTTAGTTTCTTCATAAGGTCCTGACTTCAGTATAACTTCTGTCCTTATTATTCAGTTGTTGTCCTTTTCAACGTGCAGCACAATAACAGCAACAACACAGCAATTACTGCACAAGTCTGTTTCATTCATCCAGTCCCAGCAGGTCCTGTCCAGACTGACAACAATCACATTTAACTACACACTGTGTTTTCCTGAGGAAATAAACTGTTCATTTGTGTTGGTCCCTGTTGTTATTGTGGTTTGAGCCGCGTCGGCATTTGGACAAGATTTAAAGATTCAAAAGAATGAACTTCAAAGCACAAACAGACACAAACACTGGGTGTCGATGATAAATCCTATGTACAAAATGCTTTTATTAGATCATCTAAATCTAATAGGCAGTTACAGTTACTAAATAGTCACTGACTCATTAGGATGTCGTATTATTTCCTACGAACACAGAAGTTGTGTGCCTTTATTTTATATGTGTTTTTAGACACATTCACAATAATGATATAAATGCGACATTGGCAGCAAATTTGAATGAATCAGTTAAACTGATCTTTAATTTGTTTGTGTGTTTACTTTTTTTGTGTGTCAAATGAATTTGATCAAGTATACGGAGGTGGAGAGAGTCCAAAACTGCACAAAAAGAACAATTATAGACAGATAAAGAAAAGACTCTCATCCACCCACTTCTCTTTATCTAATTTTTTGACTTCTACCTGGATCAGTTTTCTCCATCATAAACATATGTAAGTGTCCTTTATTATCATAAACCTTTTCATAAAAAATAACAGCACTGGTGGAAGACAAGCTCTTATAACAATGAGGATGTTTCTTTTTAACAATACAAACAGCTCCTCCTGTTTGTTTGTCATTTGAAAGCTCATGTGTTTGTCTACACAAAGCCATGAGTGATTACTGTTCATTGGAAGGGGCAGCCCTTTAATTAGTCAGGGCTCTCTGGGGAGCCATTACCACGGGGGAATCTTGCCCCTCTTTATTAGCCCATTTTAAAATTGACTTAAAAAAAAAAAAGGAGACAGGGAGAGGTAATTTGGTTTCCTCAGACAGGACACTAGCTCCTGTGAATATGCATGCTGGGATGCGGGCCATGGAGCAGTCGGAGGGTGTGGGGACGCTGTGACAGCAGTGATGGACGACCACGGTCGGGCATCATCTGCCAGAACAATAGGGGCTCCAAGTTCCACAGGACTTAATAAAGAGACTGTGGCAATGTAGCACCAGAAAATGTGTGTGTGTGTGTGGGGGGGGGGGGGGGGGGTTCAGATGAAAAAGAGATACAGGGTTAGGAATTTGTGGAAGTCCTCCTGCCCATCATGAGTTATCAAGAGTGAGGCTGAAGTGAGCCTCAGAAGAACGGCTCCAGACCAAGGATACTTACTGTAGGTCGGTCAGACACCTGCCAACACTGGGCTTTGGACCAGGGCCCCATTGTTCAGACACCATAAGAAAGCCCTTAACGGTAGAATAATGAAAAAATTATGGATTTAGAATAAACTGTCTTTGTAACGATCATTTCAAAGCTTCCTGTCAAAGTCACCCTTTTCCAACTTGCAGGAGGGTGAACCCAACAAAGTGCAGACACTAATTCCTGCCAAGGACAGACTTGATCTCTTCCAATTTCATCCCTATATCTCTTTGAAAGCTTTTTATAATTCAAAATCACAGTGGAAAATGAACACATTTCACTCCTCAACGTCTGTACCTTTCTTTTCTCCCTCCCTCTCTCTCCTCGAGTCAATTTTCCACCGTTCTGCCATTGTTCCCCGACTCAGCTGCTCATTTCAAATGATGTCAAATCAAGAGGCACATCACAGGGCCCGACTAATTACCAGCCCTGATGCATGTATTTTAGCCAGCTTGTTTGGGAATAGAGAGATTAAGGCCTGGAGAGACATATGTTGTCAAGCACCGACCTTGGAGAGACCTGAGACTCACAGTTTCCTGCTGAAGTGGCTTCAGTGGTGTATCGAGCCTCTCTGAAAACTCCCAAATGCAATTACAGCAGGGGATTATGTCCCTTACTCCACGGTGGGAGACATAGAAACTCAAATTGGCCACAGTGTGTGTTTAAGTGTATGTTTTTTTTGCATGTGGAATTGGAAGGGGTTGTTACTGGCAGCTGACCCCCCCCCCTCTTTTTCTGTTTGGGCAGCATGGTAAACACTGCAGTGTATAAATAAATACAGTTTATAGATCATTGATACCTGCCGTTGTCAAAGGGATTTTCATATCCTGTTGGTTCAGATGTTTATGAGACATGTCTATAAAATTGCTGTCCTTCTACAGTGAGAGTGGATGTGCACTGATGCTTCAGTAAGTTAGTGTGTCAGCGCTGAAACAAACATTTTCGTTCTTAGCTTGAAGAATCTGACTTGGCTGATGATGGAGCTGGGAAGAATATCTCAGGGTAATGTCGAGATAAATATCCACATATGCATTTTCAATTCAGTTTCAATTTCCTTTATTTGTCCCATAGTGGAGAAATCTCAGTGTTGCAGCAGCAAAGAGTACAAAAACAGTGCATAGGTGCAAAAAACAGTGCAAAAAGGACAAAAGCAGTGCCAAATTATTAACTAGGGCTCAAGGGATAAGACAGTAGTAGGTAAAAAAAGAAGGGAATAAAAAAATAAATACATAGCAATGAATTAAGGGGAACAGGGCTCATTTACAGGGGGTGTGTGTGTGGTTGACTGGGAGCAGAAGGTGGTTGTACAATATTTTTATCATGATGACAAACAAACCTGAAGGAGACAACGGTTTGGTTCACATTTACAGAGTGAAGATAGATTCTTCAGAGACACACAGCAGAAAAGGCACGGTTCAGTCCAGACAGTGAGAGGTGAAGGTCTGAGACCGTTAACGAGCCCAGGGTCTCCTCCATCCCCCCTCCACCCCCGTCAGTTTCCGTAGTGTAGTGGTTATCACGTTCGCCTCACACGCGAAAGGTCCCCGGTTCGAAACCGGGCGGAAACACATTTCTGTTCCGGCCTTTGCTCGGATACAGAGTCAAGGTTCACGGACCTGCAACCTCTCATTTCAACACGTCGTTGACAGTGAAGCCACTGTTCCCTTTCAGGGCCATGGGCTCCTGAGGGCCAGTCCTCGTTAGTATAGTGGACAGTATCTCCGCCTGTCACGCGGAAGACCGGGGTTCGATTCCCCGACGGGGAGGCCGTGGTTTTTTTTTTTTTTTTTTTTTCCCCCTCGTGCCCAGGTAAACTTCTGTGTAGGTTGTCACCTTTGCCGCCTTTAGGCACAGGTCAGTTTCTGTAGTGTAGTGGTTATCACGTTCGCCTCACACGCGAAAGGTCCCTGGTTCGAAACTGGGCGGAAACAAGCTTCTAATTCCTTAGTTCAGAGGTTGCAGCCTCCATATCTCCACCTGGCCCGCTGTAGAGTGGGTGGAGGTTTGCAGGTGGCCGACCGACCCTTTGCATCACAACCAGCCGACACGTGCAGATGCACTCAGGACTGTGGCCACACTGCCGGTCAACTTTCTGATGGACAGCAGTGTGAACACGACACCCACTGTGGCCCCTATACACCCGCTCACGTCCCTTCATCAGCTCCCTGCCTCCATTTAACGGATCTCCTCCAGCGCTCCTCGCCGGCCCACTCTCTCCATGTGGTGATGGAGCTTCTCGGGCTGTAGCCCCTGAGCTGTGGAGGGTTTGCTGATTCTGTGGAGTCATTTAAAAAAAAAGCAGCTAAAGACTTTTCTGTTGAAACAGGCTTTCAGGCTGCTTTACTGGATACTCTATTCTAAAGCCATGTTGTGTGTTTCCTGCGTTTGTGCATTTTGAAGTATATTAATGGCTCTGTGAAGCACTCTGTGAATAAAAGTGTCTTATAAATGAACTTTTTTTCCCTCACACACAGACAGACCTGTCACCTGCACGGCACAGTGTGTTCCCCCAGAAGCTCCACGTCTGTGGCTCAACACACAATCACTGAAGCGTCTCACATGGAGCTCCACTGTCTGGTGCACTGGTGTGTGTGTGTGTGTGTGTGTGTGTGTGTGTGTGTGTGTGTTTGTCCTCCCAGTCTGAACAGAAAGGTTTTTTTTGTTTTTTTTTTTAAAAACAACTTTCTTTGACTTTTTAATTTTTCATCTCTTTGTGTTTTTTTCCTTCTAAAGTTGTCATTTTTAAAAATGTCACCAAGTCTCCACATCTTCACAATCAGCTCAACCTCAGCTAATTAATAGGGGATAGCAGCTTGAAACATTTTTGTAAAAGCAGACATTGGATTTGTGCTTAAAACACTGTAAACCAAAATAACCAAAGAAAATTTTAACACAGAAAGTTACACATGTGTTTGTGTTGTTCTGGAGCTGATCTGAAGTTTCTCTCTTTATCTGATCTGAGTTCTGCTCTTTCTTTGGAGCAGTAATGATGAAAAATCAGCTCCAAAGCCTCTAATGCTCTAAATATCTTATTGTCCATGTCTCTCTGTCTTTATTCTGTCACTACAATAAACTCAGAGCAACTTCTCCTCACTCTGAGATCAGAAATATACAGGATTGATCCCATTGACTTTGGCTCTACAAGAATCAATGGATAAACAACAAAGCAGGAATGCTCCAGTCAATGGGTCAGACTGATCCAAATCTTATCTGACTTCATTCAGATAAGTGCATCGACTGGACTAAGTGTCACACGTGGACAAATCAAGGCTGGATTCTCATCTATAAGGAGAAAAAAACTATTGCAGAGCAATAACACTCTAAAGATGACATGGTTTTTGGAAGTCTTAATAGGGTCATTGGCTCAATTGATCACATGCATCCGCTAAATATCACTGGAACAGATGCAACGATCACAAAGCAAAATGCCTGGATTTGCCGGCCTCATGACGTGAGCGACACCATGTTAATGGTGCGAACTGTGGGGTCAGAAAAGTTCGAAAACAGCAAAAGAAGAGTCAGCACGTAACAGAGACTGAGTGACAAGGCGACGCCATTGGCCAGCCAGACGCTGGACTTCCCCCACTGGCCCTTCTCTTTTAAAATGAGGGCGTTTACCAGCAGTCCTGCCAGCTTAGCACCTTTGTCACTAGATTTACTGACTGCTTTTATCGCCGAATGGCAAATCCAGTGACTTTTTAGAAAAAAAGCTTTTCAGTAGAAGAGTCAGTGTAAGGTCTTTCCCTCCACAGACACAGTCTCTATATGCCACTCAGTCAACTGACCACACAGCTGCTGACACATATATGAGTGAGTTTCTAATTTTATATGTTTTACAAGTAAATGCTTCTGAAAAGTTTGATGATTTTGTCAGCTGACGTTTTGATTAAAAAATCTTTCAGCAGCAGCCTGGATGTGACTGCACGTCAACATGTCGTCTTAATGGGCTGAATCTAACACAACGGAGACAGAAAAATAAGTAAACGAGGAGAGCTTCAGTGTGAATTCAGCTGTATGTGTGAGCACAGAGAGGAAGAGAGAAGAAAACAGATAAAGAGCTGAAACCTGCTGAGAAGAGGCCGAATGTAAATGTGACTAGGTTTGGACCTGGTCTAATGTCAGGGGCACAGTGGACATCGATGACAGTCTGAAAAGTAAATCAGGGGCAATTGCAGAATATTTCTACCTCCTATTTGGTGCCCCTCCACCTGCTGGTGCCCTCGGAGACTGCCCAGGGGGCCTGTGCCTGAGGGCGACCTCTGCCTGAAGGCAGCCCTGGTTCTTAGAGGAATTATACTCATGGCAGCCACCTCAGAGACTACATGAATCGCTGCCTGACACGTGTCTTTTCACTAACCCAGTGAAAACTCTGCGTCGACTATTTAAGTAATTTCACTTCAACTTGACAAACATTTGAGTGAAACAGGAATTTTCTATGAAGCTGAGGGGGAAAGGTGCTCTCTGTGGCTCCCCTTTGCATTTTCCTTGGCTACAGACGGGTCACATGTGCGGCTGCATTTGCGGGGCATTAGTTCTCCACGATAATCAAAGGCAGAGTATAGAGAGGGAGTGAAGGAGGGATATAAAGGGGCTCGGTCGGGTGCCAGAGCAGCCCCCTCTGCACCCAGTGCCTTTTAATTAGGCTCACAGCAGGGACACAGCACCGACACACACACACACACCACTCATCACTCACACACAGATGCATGCATGCACTCATATATACTGACAGTCACATACATTTTTTCTGCTTCATTATTCCAGCGTACGTGTCATCTTCCTTTTCTGTTAAACTGGGGGTTTGGGTGTCTGCTGCAGAGAGGGTGTGTTCTGATGTTCTGTGACCCCTTTCTTTCAGGTAACGCTGCTTTGTCACAGGCTTTTTGTCTGACAATGGGATCATAGCTGTCATATATGTACAGGGGCATTCATTTATAGCCTCTGAGGTATTGCAGAGTCTCTGGATCTAATCTCTGCCTCCAAAATAAATGAACCGACATGTTTTCATTTATTTGCAGGGGACGAAACAATGATTCACATGCTATTATTTCTTCAGCACAATCGCTTATTACCTGTTATTTGGACAAAATGTTACAAATGAAACAATCAAATGCATGAGACACACTACTTGTTTTGTGCGATGATGAGTTGTAATTAATCATTAAAAATTAAAAAATGTATTTATCTCACTTTAGTCAGAATTCCTTATTTTTCCAAACTAACCTAAAGAACATTTTCTAAATCTGTGACACTGAAGAGGAAATAGCAAATAGCAAAATATCACAGCTGCATGAACTTTAGTATCTTTGCTCATTAGATTTATTGACAATTTTTTTTAAACAAAGGCAGTGGAGTGCAGCTCACCATCTGCCTGGATTCCTCTGTCTGCTGACATTTGGCCAGTGACCTTTAACCTTTGCACGGACATGTCATGACACCAAAAGTCAATATGATACAATAGACCCTGAACATAAACTCTTGACTGTTAAAAAAAATATTCACATTGACTGGTCTTCTGAGAACCATGAACAAACTGGGAGAATCTGGGATCTTTCTGTAGGCTCTGTTGGTGATGAGTCTGTGGTGCTGTGGCTTTTACTCAGGTGCACACTTACCCACATATGAGGTGAGATAACAGTGAGTCACTGTGCAGGAAATGGAAGGTTATTGGTACATGAAAGTCAGAAATGATGCATTCTTATTATTTCATTTTAGTCACTTTAAAAGTCATTTAATGTGGACATGTAGGGTGTCCTCAGAACATGTTATTTACCTGGTGTCGTCTGAAAAGATGCCTTCTTGGGGAGGGTGGGAGGTATGGACTTTAAGAGTGGCCACGTCCACTCATCTGTATAATTATAGCAAAGACATTAGCATGATTCAAAACCGTGTCATTGGTTCTTTCTGTACATAGATGCTGCTGTTGAATTCTGCCAATATACTGTAGTTTTATGGCATTTATTTATTTCTTTTGCACTTCGACAGCCTTAAACAAAAAGCTTAGTTAAATTACATAAAACATGAGCAATGCCCAAACCAAGGGGAGAAGTTCTCAATGAGTTTCATTTATTTCTTATCAACTTTTTCTTTCTGACATTTTTGATCAGTTGAATTCTTATTGTGTCCAGTGGATTTTCAGACTGATTGTTTTTAACTAATTAATTATACTGCAACTTTATAATTAGTTATCACAGGGTTTTGAATAGTGTCTTAATAATTGTTTTCTACTCACACTTCAGTCAGTCACTGTCTCTCATTATTTATTATAACTCAGTTTTTTCATATATATATTTTTATAGTTATAGTTTCATTGAATGTTTTCTTCTCATCAGATTCTGACATTGGTTGAACTGTTCACCTTCAGTATCTTCAGACAGAAAGTTTAGTTTGGGGTTATTTACATTACTTTGACTGAAGAGCTCTGACAAAGTCACCTCTAATCGCACCTTTGACTTTGTTTTGTTGTTTTTGACTCACATGTAAAATCTTTGCGCATCCTATCTGAAAACAGTCACAGCGGAGACACTCAGCTGTCCAATGTCCAATCTCGTGAAACTTCTAGTGTTTACACTCTCACTTGCTTACACTTTAACTGGCACTTCAGCAGCTTTTGCCTGTTACATGTCAGTTGACATGTTTTTATTGAGTTTGCTGTCAGATCTCACACTTGAACCAACACATTTCCCTTTGAAAGGTTTGCCTTTTCTTATTTCTATTGAGTTTTATACTTACTTGTACACAAATCACATTCCTGTATAAATTCATTTGATCTGATATGCAAAAAAGGTTATGCAATTAAATAGTTATTAATAGTATAATAGTTATAAAACATAGTTAATAACTCAAAATAACTCACTTATGGAAATTATCAGAAAACTATTCAGAAATGACGTACCTGCAGAATTTACAGCGTTCCACTCTCAAACTTTTTCCTACACCAGGCTCATTATTGTATCTTCCAGACCAGACAGTCGACAGTGAGAGTTGGCCACACTGGTCAGGTCAGCTGTAGAGGCTAATGGCGTATTGAGCTGTGGACAGGCCAAGGGTCAAGCAGCCTGGGTCTCAGCTGCTCCACACCTGGGGTCCAGCGGTGATAAGGTGTGAGTATATTGGGGGTGGGGTGGCAGATCTCAGCACTCATCTCCACCATGAAGAGGTATAGTCATCCCTCATCGAGTCTATCGCTCCAAACTCCAAAACCTTATGAATTTGCCTCCCCCGAGATACGCACCTCCCTCAGAGGGGATGGGGGGGGGGGGATCAGGAGACACCAGTGACCATTTGCAGTCCCTCACTCACTTATGTCAACTGCTTTCCTTTGTCTTTCCACTGATACCTGACATTTGGGGAGCTGCATATCAACCCAGTCCATTTCATATTGCTGACTGGAGGAGCACCTAATGGGGGTGTCTGACTTGAGTGTGCATCAAGCTCTTTGTGGAATCAGGTGCATCTGCTTACCATGTTAAGTCTGCATAAAATATCACACACTGTGCTGTGTTGTAATAAAAATCAAACAACTAGAACACAAGTGCCACATTTAGATTGGGATTTATGAATTTCCATTGTGATGACATTGCAAACTATATCATCACAAGCCAATTATTTGCTTCTTGATTTAACATTCATGAGATGATAATGAGCTGGGAAATATCTCTAATTCAAAAAGCTGCCTGTGGTATTTAGATTTAATTGGGTAATGGTACCCAGCTGCTGACTATTCTGGGTGGCATAAAAACTTTCAGCTGTACTGGTTTGCTGGTCAGAACAACAAACCAACACCCCCTTCACCCTCAAGCCATGTTAAATTGCTTCACAAACGAGGCAGCATCTGCAAGAAAAGGCTGCTTTTTTTTTTTTTTTTAAAAGGGGTGGTTGTGAGCATTTTTACTTTTGATTAATACAAAGTCAAGACACAGAGATCATGTAGTGACTCACAAACAAGGAGGCATGAACCATGAATAAACCCAATTCACATGAGACCCAAATAAAAAGTCCGCCTGGATTAGCTTTAAAGTATAGAGAAGACAAAGAGCACCTCTTCTGTCAAGTATCCCTTTATTCTCCCCTTCATAAGTGCTTGAACTTGGATTCCCTCAGTCCTCCCCCCCCTCCCTCAGGAGCAGGGAGGCGTGACATGACTTTGGCCCTGACCCTGGGCCCTACCTGGATGTTGTGTTTGGAGCGAGTGGAGATCAGATGTTTTTGGTCATTACACCTCCCCTCATTAGGTCTCCCGTTTCGTCCAAATAAACCTAATGAGACAGTGTTTAATGTCCAGAGTCCCTCCCTGCCCCTGATATAAGGACACTGTGTGTGTTAGGGCATGTCGAGCCAAATTACCCCGACGTCTCGTTCAGTGATGGCACCTGGGCCCCGTTGTCGCTCGGGGGAGGTTAGCTTAGGGTAGGGGAATCCACTGGGGGGGGGCCTGAGCCCAGCTGGAGGAAGTTAAAGGGCTAAATGCTGATTGGGGCGGCTTTGATGAGAGAGGTGTTTCAGCATCAGGAGAGTCAATGGGATGGGGGGGGGTTCTTTTGTTTGAGGACATGTGGGAATCCAACGTAACCGTCCTGTGGAAAATTCCAGAGTTGGAGCGAATGTGTTATTTTGCTATTTGTTGTTGTTTAGTAATAAAACACAGAGGAAGTAATCAATTCGTCGATGGACAGTAAAATAAGTAATATTTCTGATTGGATTGGGTTTAGGAACAGTTCCAGGGGTTGGTCTGCCTCCATCAGGCTGTCGCCAACTTTGGTTCAGACTGAAATATGTCAACAACTATTGGATAGATAGCTGTGAACTTTTGCACAGACATTCAGGAGCCCCAGAAAATAAATCTACCAATGTTGGTTAGTTTTCCTCCTCAGCCAACAGTAGGAATTAAAATATATCTACTGCATCTGATTACATTTGGTACAAATATCTACAGTACAATCCAGGCAGCCACTAAAACAGGTTTGTGTTCCTGCTGGACTTTCCACGTTACTCTGAACACAAAAAGATGGCTGTTTCTTCCCTGTGCGGCTCAGCCGTGCCGTCTTGTTAGTTACAATCTGGTAGACCTCGAGCAGACCAGCAGGTTGTCCCTCTGCACACCTATTTCCAAACATTTAGTCCACACATCATTCACACACACACCACAGAGAGGAAGAAACAGACTGCCAACAATATGACACAGTAGTAGCAAATCTAATGACTTTTCCTGTAGCGCCACCAACAGATTCAAGTTTACTGAAAAATGGCTCAATATCAGCAAGATGAACTGGCATTTTGTTCAGATATTCATCAACATAAAATCCTCCTTACTCTGGTGATCCCTTTACTTTTGCTCTAGTTCCACCATGAAACTAACATCTGTGGTTTTGAGTGAAATATCTCAATAAACACTGGGACTGTCATGAAATTTTGCACAGATCAGGAACAATTGTCTCTACTTTTTCTACCTTGGAAACTTTGATTTATAACTAAAACCTCCAAAACTAATGAGGGAGCATGTCCTTTTTCTGATATAGTGGATGGGAAATGATGTCCAAACGTCCATGGCCATACTCTAACGTGGGATGGAGTAATTCATGGTCGTTGCTTCAAATCTCCAGTTCACTGTACATGTTTTCATTTCTTAAGCAAAACAGTCAAATATTCATTGGTTCCAACTTCTTAAACATTAATGCGTTCTGGTTTTCATGGTCGTCTATTATAGTAAAGTCACATGTTACTGCTACTGAACCCTTGAAAGGAAGTGTTTTTTTTAAAACAAAAAAAGAATATTTTTGTCTTTTTGCAAAGTCCTGAGAGGCAGATGGAAAAAATGGGATGGGTATGGGGGGAGATTCTTACCAGAAAAACTCTCAGGGGTTATTTATACAGATGAAAAAAAGCTTCATTATTAAAAACAAGAATGAAAAGAAAAAGAAAAAACACTGTCCACTTGCCTCTGGGCTTCCACGTACAGCAAAAGGGCAAAGTTAAAAAAAAACATTTCTGAAGTTTTGTGGTGCTTGTCTGTTGGCTAAGAAAGCACTGGAGACAAGGTTTCCACTGAGACTGCTCTTTTTCCGCCTGCTGTGCTAAAGATGACATGTCTACCACAATCAGTATCAGGGAAGCAGCCCACGTAATAGTCATTTCACACCTATCTGGTAATGATCCAATCGGACCACTGAGATGACGGGAGTGAAATGACACTGAAAGTGATGGAGGATGGGAAAAGATTTCTCTAAAACTGATGGCTCATTTTCAACGACCACACGAAAAACAGTAGGGGGGAAGTTTAAAAGACTGAATATGTGTTTCACTGCAAAAATGCTTTTAAAAAAAAAATAAAAAATCTCTCACTGCTTTTAAGACCGTTTTGATGTTGGATGAATTTTTAATGTTATGATGCAAGAGCAGATTGGGCCACAAGGTTGAGGAAGCCTACAGATGATGTTGGGACATATTTTACTGTGTGGATCTATTAATGGGTTAATCAATCAGTAAATCAATTCCACTTTACAAACAATTCAATTCGATTCGAGCTTAATTTCAGCAGCACCTTGGATTCAAGGATGAGAAACAACTCTGGGATTGACATACCAGTTTAAAAGCTGCAAAAACAGTCTGCCCTCACTAGCTTGTAGCTACTTGATAATGAGAACTTTTAATAATTTAACTATACACGCATACATATATTTAATGCTGCTTCAATTCATTGCCAAGTGCAGTTTGGGGCCAATCCTCACAGAGACATTGAAATGCAAAAACGCTGAGAACACCTGAAAAGTGAATATGATGAGTGTAGGTGTTTAGTCATTTCTAATACATGAATATATTACACTCCTGTGGAATGCTAATAGGGTCATGCTGGGCACCCACAGTTTAGAAATCATTCTGCATTAAGACTTTTCAGAATTTATGAGAATAGGCTGCTATAAGAAATGCTACTCTAACATCTCTGCACCACTTGCACCACCTTTAATTAAAAAAAAAAAAAAAAAAAAAAAAAGACGGTCATCTGATGGGTGGAAACACCATCAAATTTAAACTGACAGGCTGCACTTTGACTTCATAATCATGGTGTCACTTCACACATGTAAAGTAATGAGTTTGGAGCCATAAGTAGGACTGCACTCAGATACGCTTAAGTGAAGACACTTGAGGGCATTCCTGGCACTGTCATTAATACTGAGGCTCATGGGTAACAGATGTGGCCCAATCAAAGATGAGCATGGAGACAAAAATAAATCCATCACCCAACTGAAGGGGGAAATTAATGTTGCTGCCTTCAGCAACACAAAGGTTGATTTTTACACCTTTCACATAAAGCTTGATTCTATCGTATAAAAAAATGAAATATTCAAATATATACTGGAGATAGTATAAAAGAAGAAAATGCTCTCACAGGTCATTGAACTTTGTGGTATTCACATTAACATCCATGTCTGACAAGTCCAATCTCTTAGCAATCATTTACAGTTTGAAAACGCAAACCCTTCCTCTGATGATAAGACCAGGATTATTATCACAACTGTTCTCAAATCATAAAAAAAGCTACTCTCAGACTTCAAATTCATGAGGCGTCAGCAAAGCTGGTGGAACTGAGAGGTGAAGTCAGTGTCCTGAACATGTGCAAATAAAGTCCCATCTCATTAACTTTAAGTTATGTCTGTACATGTCCCCAGAATATAATGACAGTCTCTTGATGCTACATAGATTAACACAGATCCGCACTATTTTGTTCAGATGTGCTCTCTAGAATATTAAAGCACAAATGAGGCCACAGAAGACTCGACCTTACTGCGTTTGAATGTGCAGGTGAAAAATCCCGGCGAGACACATATTTGTAACATCTCCTCATTGAGTTCTCACTTAATGTAAGATTTTAGTAACTGCTGACCGGTGAGCCATGTTAATTAAAATATTGAGAATTTCAGTTAAATTAACTTTAACGAAAATTATTTGTCATTAATCCAGTCTCAAACCTGAGTAAACAGGAGAACCCGCGTAGGTGATCAGACAAGTTATGAGCTAGTCATAAAATATATATATTAAATTATTGGTACTTTCATTTGCTGGTGTATGGGTATGTTTGTACTATTCTGATCACATCCAGTTTCAGTTTCAATTTTAAAAGTAAAATAGATCAATGACATGTCATTTCACAGATAACCAAAAATCTATGTCCAGTATGTAGAGATAAATGTATCACATCCTTCAAAATACATTTATTTTGTATTTTTCTCTTGTTTCAAAGAGGATAATGCTAAACTGAAGATTTAAATCTTTAAAAACAACACAAATCCAAACTTTCAATGCACAGATTTACAGACTAGCAGGCCTTTTGAGGCTCATCTCACCATGCATTGAGTTGAATACTAACATCAGTGTGCTAACCGGCTCATAAAGACAATGAACACATGATGCTGTTGGTTTGCTTCAACGTGATGAATATCTGTACCAAATTGTGGGCCAGTCCATGTAATAAATGACAAAATGGTCACTGAAAAAGTGAAAACCATTACCAACCTGCAGAAAAGGGTAAGTGATGTGGGAAATTCATCCTTTGAGGACCATGAATGAACAAAATCCAAGTATTTCAGTGCAGACCAAAAATTGTAGTTTTTAGCTAGTGTTAGTCGGGTAAAAACTTGGTGGTGCATTTGTCAGGAACTATTTACAGCCATGGATTAATACACATATGTTGCTTTAGTGTGTTACAGCAGCAGGTTGGTGTGTGTGTGTGTGTGTGTGTGTGTGTGTGTGTGGGTGTGTGTGTGACTCAAAAAAATACAGTGTGTTCATGGTAATGAAGGAACATGTCACCCAGTGCAACAATGTGGCTCATCAATATGTTCCTGGACAATAATGGAGCTGGATGGTACAGAGGAATAAGACATATCAGACTCTGCACTTGTTAGGAGGACACATTCAGTGTTGGTATTGGCCTTTTTGGGGAATGTGTTGACAAGAAAATTACAGAACTCGCCAGCTGAATTATTCAGTTTCACCCAGAGCCGCCCTTTCTGCACTCTTCCTGACAGCAGAACTGACAGCTGAAGATTTGACATGTAAAGGTTAGACTGACCAGCCTTTCCTGTCTTTGACCTTTCTTGGACAGGCCGTCCATAGACCCCAATCCGAAGGGGATCTTACTGTCCCTTTGGCCTGGGTCACGACCCAGATGACCACAAACACACACGCCGCCAACCACGAGACAGATGGCTGAGCGGCCTGGAGTGGCTCGTGGACCCTGAGGGACACCGATCGAACACTGTCACACAAAAGATGAAGTAAACAATGACACAATCCATCAACCGGCCATCAAATGAGCAATTATAGCCCAAACATGCAGTAAAAGGTGTCAGTGGCTGAGCAGTGAGGACCATGTCCTGTTGGGCCCTCAGCCTTGGTGCAGTAAAGGGGACCAGGTGGATCCTGGAGTGATTCATGTTCATCACTGTGAGTTTGATCTAATGTGAAACTACAGATTGTTAGTTTTACTGTGTAAATGTTGAGGTAGAGAGACCTCGTACCGGCTGCTCTCCGGGCTCAGTCACGGAATCTTCAACGACAGAGGCGCGTGTTTGTTTTGTTTGTTTGTTTGTTTGTTTGTGGTTTGTTTACCTGAAATCCAGCTCTTCCGGGTTCTACCTTCGCACCCCTCCTTGGATCCACGCCGCATTTTTCTCCACGCTTTCTAGCGTAAAGCCCGACGTCACCCTCCCTCCCCTCCCCTTAGCAACAGAGGCAACATGGCGGCGTCCAGTAACGCGGAGCATTCTCCGGAGATATCGACGCCGTTGAAGATACCGAAAACCGAGGTGCCATCCCCGGAGTCGGAGGACTTGAGTGACAGTAATCAATACCACTCCAATCCCTCCACCCCCAACCGCTTCTCGCCTTTGAACGTGGGCTCGGGGACCGCGGGCCGGACGGCGGCCTCATCCTCCTCCAACAGCTTCACCGCTTGCCGGGGGATGTCATGGACCCCGTCGGAGACAAACGCCCTCATCGCGGTCTGGGGCAACGAGAGGCTGACGGAGGCGAGGATGCAGCAGCTCGAGGTCGCCGGCACCGTGTTCTCCGGGAAGGCCCCCGGTCCTGCCATGTACGAGCGGGTGTCCAGAGCCCTGTCGGAGCTGGGATACGAGAGGACCCCCTCCCAGTGCAGGGAGAGGATGAAGGTAAATAAGGTTACGAGGACACAGCAATGGCTGGAAGGCTGCACGTTGGCCCTCCATCACCAGGACCGGGTCCGGGACCGGGACCGGGACCTCCACCTGTGGCTCTGCCAGCTGCTGGCATCCGCTGTAGGGCAGGTTTGAGAGATAGACAGCAGCTACAGAGCCTCCACTCAGATTGTCCACCTTACAACAGGAGCCATGATGCTAAACGGTGTCAGGGTGTTGTGATCAATCCAAATGGTGGTCCGAGGTCTAGAAAGGAGAACCTCCATGACCCAGATGTTAGGTTTTCACACAGTAAGACCAGGCAGTCATGTGTGTTTCAGAAAGGACAGCCACAGGCTGTGTCCATACGTATTCACGTAACATTTCCACTCAGTGCGTTGGATTTGAACGATCAGCATCAGTGTATTTGAAAGGACAAACTGTGAATCAAAGAGGAGTGAATACTCATCATGTCCCTCTCATCCGGTTATATAATCGCATTTCACATAATATACTCAGCTCTCCAGACACAGTCCCAAGATCCTGACATCCTCACATGCCAGACTGACTCCCCAGCTCAGAAATATGTTTCTCTTCTTCTTCCTTCTCTGGGATGTTTGAGCTTCGCTGTGCAGCATGGTGTCTGTGCACAGTGAGACGGGGGCTGTTTTCACATCCATCTGCTCATTCATTGGGTTTTTTATGGTTAGGCAGAGGGAGCAGAGTCGCGAGCTACATTATTCAGAGACATATCAGACGCTTAAGGAAGGATGTTCGTTCGCAGAAGGGTAACGTTGCAGAGAGTTTTCAAGCAGGAGCCGCGGCCCAGTTTCTCATGTCTGTTCTGGAAGCTGTGCCGCAGTTTGAGTTGGACTGACCGCTGTGGAGACGTGCTTCAGACAGAACAGTTGTAAAATGTAGCGGCTGCTCCCTCCTGTCCCTCTCTTTGGCTTTTACCCTGGGCCTCTGATGGCGGTTAGAGATGAGCCTCATCCTGCTGCTCTTCTCTTTCAGTGTTCAACAGAAACAGTTACTGCTTTCATGCTGTATCACAGTAGAAATGCCCAGTGCTTAATGTTACCATTTTAAATTTGAATATTCACTATAATCTTGGCTGGTTACATTGGTTAGTTACCTTCAATTTAAGCAACAGTCTCACAAACGTGGGTTTGTTTAGTGCCAGTCAGAGCATAGAGAAGACAGTGACAGAGCTCCTGGAGATTTTTCAGTCTCTAATATCTTTTTACACCAGAATTAGTGGGCGTAAGAGAGTTTTTTTTACATGTGACTAAACCTGATTTTTTTTTTTTTTTTTTTTTAATAAAAAAAGAAGAAAAAACTTACAACTTTTACACTGAGTGTGAGTCACATAAACACAGAGTACACACAGACCAGGAGAAAAAGTCAAGTCAACTGTTCGTATGACACCAGTTCACAACAGAAGGCACTTTCCCAACAGAGCAGGTCTAGACCTTCACATTCTAATATTATTTACAGCCATCCAACAGTTCCCACCACCAGCAGCACTTGGCGACAGTGGCAGGGCAAACTTCTTTTTAAGATCCAGAAAACTTGAGCAGAACCAGACTCGGGGTGAGCGGCCATCTGCCTCGGCCTGTTGGGTATAGAGAGAGACAGAGAGGGACAGACAGAAAGAGGGGGGGGGGGGGGACACAGCTCAGATTGGTGGAATGTGGTGGATTTCTCTGGACTAAGTTAAAATTGTAGCTGCAGCATTCTGAAGTATTGAAGACTTTTAAGAGGGTGGAGTTAAATGTGACACCTCGATTCTTGGCAGTCAGACTATGAGAAATCCTCACCCTGTCGTCCTCACCCCTCACATCCTGTGACCCCTTTCTGTGAGTCACCATAGTGTAGACTTGAAGTTATTGGAGCAATGATGTCTGTTGATTGGCTTAAAATCACCAGGTTTTCCTCCCATCACACTCAGACTCTGCGGCGCTGCTACAGCCGCGTGAAGGAGCACGGCATCGGCAAAAGGAAGAGCAGCTACACCATCGAGCAGCTGGAGAAGGTGTTCGGTCAGGGAGGCTGGGACTCCCAGAGCTGCGCCCCCGTGCTGATCAACAGCAGCGGGCTGTATCAGGAGATGGAGTCTGATGGCAGCACCCTGGAGGACTTCTCCCAGGAGGACTGGTGCAACCAGGTGCTGGACTCAGCTTTCCAGGAGGGAGACATGGAGACTGGTGAGTGGGTTAGCAAGCAGCAGTCAGATCACAGTGAAAGACACAGGAATGGTGCATTTCAACTAATGTTTGTACTTTTTTTTTGTACTGTTTTTTTTTTTTTTTTCCTTCAGAAGAAATCCAGGTGCCTAAAAACAGAGCTCTACAGATTCAAGCAGAGCTATCGGAACAAACCCAGTAAGTCACCAGGACCAGCTCTAACTTCACTCAGTCTTTGTTAGGAAGTTGACTCATTCAAATCACTGTTACATTTCAATGTAGTTTGTTGGAAATGACTCTGAATTCCTCATTCACTCTCACTTTGATAAACAGGTCAGAGGTTAAGGCGGTCTTAGTCCATAAATGTACAGTGGACCAAAGGTCGCCTCATCTTCTATTAGGAAATGTTTCTCAAATCTGTGCAGCGCTCTCTGACATAGTGTCTTTCCTGCTTTAACCACTGGGGGTCGCCAAAGCCAGAATTTTTATGATCTTATACACTTGAAGCCCACCATGATGTCACCCGTTGGTTTGTGAGCTGCTGTTATGAAGCCTCCAGTTTGACTGTCGGCCATCTTGGTTTTTTAAAACCAGCAGAGACCGTATTTGGAGGAGAAGGTGGAGCTGAGGAGGAGTGAGGGGTGGATCTGACCTGCTCTGTCCTCTGTCCTGATTGGGTGGTTCAGTCTGTCAATCACACAGTAGCCACGCCCTAATTCATCCCCTGCTTTCTGGTCTATTTTCCTCTAAATGGACCATCATTTAAAAAATGAACATCATGTTGTATTGAAGACTTGAAACTAGAGACTGAGACCATAAACTCATTAGGAAAACGTTTACTGAGCTAATAAAAATACATGAAGGAGGGCCCCCTTTTCATTAGATAGAATGCAGGTTGAAGGTTCTTCAGCAATGACCTGAAGTTAAAGAAGTGTTACAGCTTCCTCTTTTGTTTTAAAATATTACTCTAGCAGCCATATCAAAACAAGATGCAAGATCTATATACATATATATATAATAAGTGTATGAAATATACTGAGATCATCTTTTTTTTTAATAAGTTGATCCATCATCTGTAGAGATATTAGTGCATAAATATTTATTGAAGCTCTTTCTCTAAAACAGCTCTTATAACCGTCCTGTGGTTGGTCAGATGAAAATGAAAACCAATAATTGGGGCAGTGAAATATTTTCATCTCCAAACTCATCAAACTCATTAAGGAGTCAATAAGATAATAAGGAGCTGCTTATTTTGTCTGAAAGGTCACTGCTTGTGTAACATGTCATTCCTCTGTCCTTAATATGTGTCCTTCATTCTCTGCAGAAAAAGGGACATGATGCAGACTGTGATGCGCATCCTTGAGTCAGTGGAGCTGAAATGGGAGCACTTCCAAACGTGGACTGAGTTTTCACGGCTGCACCTCTCCAACAAACTGGCCATCTTCGGCGTGGGCTACAACACGCGCTGGCGTGAGGACGTCCGATACCACTACGCTGAAATCAGCTCACAGGTGCCACTGGGCAAGAGGCTCCGCGAGTACTTCAACCCGGAGAAGCCCGAGGGCCGCATCATCATGACCAAAGTTCAGAAGATGAACTGGAAGAATGTCTACTACAAGTTCCTGGACATTACCATCAGCGAGGCGCGCTGCCTGGAGCTGCACATGGAGGTTGACTGGATCCTTGTATCGCAATCCAGGGCAGCAGTCTGCAGCAAAGGCACATCCCACTACCTCCTTCCTGGGGACATCCCCAAGGCATACGGACTCTACGCTGTTGGCTACGAGGCCACGTCATCCTCCAACGACACCGCTCAGACCTCTCCCCAGGGTGACAGTGAAGACCATAGTTTACCTCGGTACGAGTCAGAAAACGCGGCTGAAGGTCAGAGTGACGAAGACGGAGCAGGGCAGGGTGACAGGACTGGGGCTAAAGTCACTTACTGCTACTTAGGCATAGCTGAGGATAGGACCATACAGCAGTGCCTCTTCCAGCACTTTCAGGGCTCTGGCAAACACTACGTCCACAGCGAACCCTCCGCTGTGACGCGTTTCCTGCAGGAGAACTGCCGCAGCGGGGTCACGGGTCAGGACGGGGAGGGAGGTGAAGACTCGTCTCAGCGTTTTTCCATTTACATAAAGTTCATTGAGGTGGAGCTGGACTTCCTCTCAGCAGGGTCCCTGGTGGAGTGCCTCGAAACTGCTGTGGGTTATTCCTTGAAATACAACAACAAAGAAGCATCGTAACCACACACTACAACAGTGTTACTCATTTGTATTCACTAAATATAATCAACAAGTGTTACCGCCGGCAAGGCAACATGACAGGTGACCGATTCTGTTACAAAGCATGGATGTGCAAGAGTCTGGCATATTTTTGCAGTCTTTACAGCTCCTTTGAACACACTCTTCTTTAGATCCTTATATAAAAAAGAATGACAGCGCACAATATGTCAAATATATTGTGTAGAAACATGGGAACAGTAGCTTAACTATTGCAGAACTGCAACATCCAAGAAGTATGTACTTGTTATTTTAGGCTAATGTGCACTACAAAGGTTTCTGCTGCTTGTTTAGTGTAGATAAAAAAGACTCATCAGGGAGTGTGGGGTTGGCAAGGTGACTATTGCAGTATGCATCTGTCTACCTCAGTAGGATGTAGCAAACAAGGCAGCGAGGGGACCACAGTGTGTATTTATTCTTTAACTGCCTTTACTTTGACTGTTGAGGTCTGGACCTGAATTCACAAAGCGTCTACGAGTAACAGTGATTTCTGTCTTGTGTTTTGCACGTGTATCTGGGCTGCAGCTAGAGATGCCTCTATGCAAACTGGAGACAAAAAGCAAATAATCACTGATGGCCAACGTGGATAGCTGCTCATCCAGCACCCGTGCACTCTGTAGCCCAAACCGGCAACGGTAGCGCTTTCTGCCGGCGGGGGAGCCGTGGTTTCTGCTGCATTTAGGCTCAGCACATGGACTTAACTCATGTGGCTTTAGGCCAAAACATAACGGTGAATCTCTGGAGTGAGTAAACAAAAGGCCACATGCAGCAGCAGCAGCAGCATCGTAGATAACACTGACTAATGAAAATACTTTTCACACAGCTTGTTGTGGCTGAATCCAAAAGGCTTTGTCACGGCTACAGGCTATTAAAAGCTGAATATATATAGTCACAGCATCTTGAGTAGCTGCTGCTGTTTGATCATCAGCTTCACCCACATTTAAATCTTTCACGCCCTTGCCTTTATGGCGGTGTGACCACATGGAGCATGTGTTTGCTTAGCTCTCCCACTGACCCTGTTGCATGAACTTTTATAGCTCTAATGCACTTTCAGACTCCCGTACAAGCAAAATCCGGTGCACCAAACTGTGACTCCACAAAATATCACCAGGTCATGTGTGTATATCTGGTGTGGACCCTATCAGGTTGACACTGCAGACATATATATCACCAGTGGTGAAATTACCGGTCACTTTGGAGCATCTCTAGCTGCAGTTGTGGGGTTGTGTGTGTGTGTGTCACTATATAACTGTGTTGACGAGTTACCAGCACCTCGCAGATACTGGTATTTCAAAAGGATGAGTCTGATGATGATCTGCAGCATGCAGGTCTGAACCAGGCACTGAGCTGTGACTTCTGGTCAGGCTGAGACTATAAGCTGCAGAGGTGAACTCACTTTTGACCAATAATCAAACTGAATTCTTTATGAACACTATTCCTGAGGTTATGTGCAATGTGCCAGGAAAGACTGTGTAGAGAAAAATCAAACGGTGGAGAAGTCCATATTGAATCTATGTATATGAAATCTACCTTATATATCTAAAATATATATTTAAGAATATCAATGTTCTTTAGCATTCCGGCTTTTGCAAACTTGCAATGTTCATTTGTTTGGGTAAACAGTATATAAAGATAAATATGATAAATATTTTCTATTTTATTGGTTGACACGATGTCTTGTATGTGATTGTTTTGAAGTCACCGTCTTGTATGTTTACATGTTTGAAAAACAATAAATGGGGCACTCACTGTCATTTGCCACACAGTGGAAATGGGTTTGTGAGTCTTTGTTCATGCAGAGGCGCTTTAAGGACAGTGAGACATTGGGGGCTTAGCCTATTTGCCCATTACTCATTATCTTTATTCCTCCTTTGTAGGTGTAAGTGTTTTCCACTACATTTTATTTTTTTAATCTTTATATGCTTATGAAACATTGCTTATTGTGTGTACACACAAACCAGTCTGTGTAATGTCCACACACGAGTTAACACAATTCACAAAGAACGTGGATGATATTCGGACTATCACCTTATTATATCTCGGTGTATCTACCTTTAATACACTCACACTCCCACACACACCGTTTTTTTTTTTTTTCTGTCCGATGATGACGTGATAGAAAATGAATGATGCTTGAGGACTTAACAGAGGCAGGGACGTCATCAGTCTTTCTATGCTCAGCTCATGTTCTACATTAATATCACAGTGTCAATATAGTGTCAATACCCACCTAGTTAGCTGCTGCTTATATCTGAGCTGGCAGGTGAGTCAGTGTCTCTCTGACTCACCTGCTGCTACAGCTGCAGGTGACTCTTTCTCCTCCTCCTCCTCCTCCTCCCCCTCACTTGTGCCTTGTTACAGCCTTCATTCTGTCTGTGTTAGACAAATCTTATATGTACAGTCAACCCACCATGACATCGCCCATTGGTTTGTGTGGAGCTGAGGAGGAGTGAGGGCTGGAATCGGACCTGCTCTGTTATGTGTGGTACAGTCTGTCAATCACACAGTGGCCACGCCCTAATTCATCCCCTGCTTTACGGTCTATTTTTCTCTAAATGGACCATCATTTAAAAAATGAACATCGTGTTGTATCGAAGACTTGAAACTGGAGACTGAGACCATAAACTAATTTTCACATAGGCTTCAATACAACCTGACTTCTTTAACAACCAGTGGAGTCGCCCCCTGATGGTCATTAGAGAGAATGAAGGTTTAAGGCTCTTCTTGATCTTTTGCTCACACAAAATGTGAACATGCCAAGTTGTAGATCTACTGCTGAAATGACACAAAGGACCTGAAACATACTTCTGTTTTTGATCAACAATATCATGTTATGGGCTTTAATACATGACTAATGACTAATTAATGGATTGGGGGCGACTTTTTTTACGAAATAAATATGCAGCTCATCACTTCAGGCTTCAGGCCTAAAGACCCCTGTAACGTATCCTAAATGCTGTCAGACAGAGCAGCGTTTCAGTACATGAGCTGCAGAGGTGTCCTCAATGATAAGGCCATCTCTGTATCCGATCCTCTGAAGAATGTGCAGAAGGCTTCAAAAGACTGAGATGTTTCCATTCAAGTGCTGCAAATGAAATGCAGTGCTGCAAGAAGCCCCCCCCCCCCCCCCCCAGTGTACGAATGGGTTGGAATAAAGTCTTTGGACATACTGTTTGTTGGAAACCTCTCAGCATGTGAATTAGTGTGGATGAAGAACTGAAAGGTGTCATTCACCCATGTGGCCAGGAGATGGCCACAGTCAGCCATGGTGGAAAATCCCTACACAATCCCTACAGCACTGAGCAATAAAAATGCATCAAAGCAAGTTTACAAAAAATGCATGTGTCAGAAAATAAAAGTCATTGAGAGAGGAGGAGTTACCTTTGACGTGTGGGGAAACAACGCTGCTGACCTTTAAAAAAAGATCATCTGCACATTTTCAGACTCAATTCACCCAGAAACTAAAGCATAATATGATTTTAACTTGAACAAACATGTAACGCTATTACACGCAAACACAATTAGACCGAACAGTTTAAACACACTGAATAAACACATTGTACTGTGTTAACTATCCCTGTACTGTAGTCTGCCCTTTGTTAGTTAATAATTCATGTTACATTTCCCATTCACTATTTTATTTACATTGTAGGTGCAAAGTGTTTCTGACTTAGTGAGGGAGATTACTCATACATAATGGAAATTAATATTTTATAGCACCCTGCTGTTGTATATTTGACGTTTGCTTTTGTTCTCAATGAATGTGTAATACGTTTTCATTCATGCAGGAACAACAGGATTTTGTTCTACATTAGTAAAGCGTTAGATCATCTGCAGATAATATTAAATCAAGAATTTTAATATTTTCTTTTGTCTTGTGGGGGTGAGCTCTTTAAAAATTAATCAGTCACATCAACTGTAAACCCTGAACTGATCAAAGTGACCTCTGCACGGCCCCTGGATGTGATCTACAGCGAGTCCAGCAGGTGCCTGGGTTTTATACAGTATCTACAGTATCTGGGACAGTGATGGCAACTGCTGTAAACCAATGATACACGAGTTCATGTAGATTTCACACATACATATTATAATCTGAGATAATCTGGTCACAAAACCAGGGAGTTCTCACACTGTGGTACTTTTGCTACATTTGTACAAAACGCAACTCACTTCTGCTCTTCTTCTTTATGTTTGGGTCAGATCTTGGTCATATCTTCTCTCTGGATGTGGTATTTTTCCGCAGCGTGGGATTTAATATACTCAACAAGCTCCAAACATGTATTATCATGAGATGACTGGGCTGTGATCCCTTAGAAATATTAAACTACCATTACCAAGGTTTAGAGTGAATGCCTATGCTCAGTTTGTATGTGTGTGTGTATATATATATATATATATATATATAAATACTTGTGTATATACAGTACAGTTCACACAGACAGACCTGCTGTAGTAAGAAACATCTTGGCAGAAGTAATGTACTGATATTTGTACCACATATGAAACAGTCTGCCTATTATTCATTTTTACAAGTAGATGTGACACGTTGGAGTGAGTTGCACATTGACATTGTGGTATTTGATTCATTTTGAGTCTATTATTTATTTCAGTGTCGATGTTGGCAGTAGTAACATATATTAATTTAATTTCTTCTTCTCTATTACGTTATTTATAATTGTTTTATTTTTGATGAGTGGGAGCATGTGATTGATCAGGGGGATGGATTAGGGGATGAGGGCAGTGCACCTACAGTATGTCATCTATATCGTTGCTTCTTGGCAGTTTTCCATTGAAGTTTCTCTTTTCATTTGACAGAAAATCACTAAAACTAAATTGATCAGACATTAACATCAAATCCTTGGATTAGATAATTGAGTAGCGTGAACAATGTGTTCGGCCTCCAGGTGTCAGATTTGCTCACCGTATGACCAGGCTTCATTTAGTTTATTTGGATTATAGCAGTTTACTACAGGATCCAGCATTAGCCTCACTGCCCTTCTCAAATTATTTGTGCACCAAAATAAAAACAGGCTTGTTTTGACAGCTTTTCCCTGAATGCTGTAGATTTCATCTGGGGGCCCAGATGCAATTTACAACAACACAACAAAATCTCATCCCCAGAAGGATTGGACCCTGCTTCTTTGGATTTAATCACAGGCATAACCTTTGTTCACCTCTCATAATTGAGCAGTCCTCCTGCATTAGCCTCACCCTTGTTGCTGAGGCAACAGGGCAGCTTTAGAAAATGAAATAAAGGGGTCTGACCACATCAGAGAGCACAGGTCAGTCCATATTTTTACATCAGGAGGGTGAGCTCACCTTGGGAATTCACGTCAAGCTGAGTCCAGTTTCTCTGCTCTCAGACACACACCTTTTCACACATGATGGAGCATGAGCTGGAGAGTGGGGGAGAGGATGGAGCTTTAGTTGTGTGGGTTTGAAATAGGCTTATTCTGAATCCTTTTTTTTTTTTTTTTTTTTTTTGCCTAAGAGACTTTTCAGCCATCGGAAAATTATTTTATTAGCAATTATTTCATTTCCTAGCAGTATTGGTTAAAAAAAAAAAAAAAAAAAACCTAGCAGAAGACATTCAAAAGACATTGCACTTTTTTTTTTACAAAGCAGTGTCAACATTTTTTTGTTTGTCCCACTGCTATTGTGTTCCATTCACATTTACTGCAGCAGAGTAACATTCACCTCTTTAAAACAACAGAGATACAGTCTGACAATGAGGTGAAATCAAATCCAATATATTCAAAAGTATGTATATTGTACATGCAAACTAGTTTGTACACCTGCACATATTCAGCGAACAGGTGTAATCACATCTATCAATTCATGATACACAAGACGAGAAATCCCGGATGTCAGTTAACTTTGCTTTCAAAATAAAAGTAAGACCCACATGACAAGCATTCACCACAATAGTCTTCGTGCGCTTAGGATTTTATTTTGAAGCTCAAAACCGGAGCTTTTGATATTGTTGAAGAACAATTGACCAATCGCTTGCTGAAGCGACGCTGCTCTCTCTCTCTCTCTCTCTCTCTCTCTCTCTCTCTCTCTCACATCCTCCTGTCTGCCTCTAGGTCTCTCTCCCCGCTATCTCGCTCTGTACAGGACACTACATGACAAGTTGCGGGCCTGTCCTCGTGTCGCTGAGGAGAGAAGTGCAGATGCAGCCGAGCGTTAAGAGGAGGAGACGAAGTGTCGTGGAGGACCCTCGGTGTCGGAGGTGTTGAACAGGTTCACTCTCCACTTTATTACCTTCTCAACGCAAAGTCAGGGGAGAGGAGAGCGTTCCCGCGGCTTCCTCGTTTCCTCACCTGAAGCGTCCCTCACCTTGCCCCCGCTGGAGGACTGAAGGAAACCACTTGACAGACTTGAAGAGCTTTGCCCGGGAAGAAGCAGAGCTCACATATAAAGCTGGGTGAAGGACACTGACGCACTGACTGTGTGGAAGTGGAAACTGTGTCCGCGTCCACCATGGAGGTCTATACTACTTCGAGGAAACTTACTTTGCTCTCAGTTAGCTTCGCGTGGATGCTCTCAGGTCAGTGAACACCTCACCGTCGCACGTTTCCTATTGACCGTGTATCATGTTTTGTTTTCCGACACACATGGAGCTCACTTCTCACATCCTGCCTCCGTAGCTTTTCAAAATAATCCACAGATTGGACCTGAACTGGGCTAATGATGTGACCAAGGTGACATTCAGTCAACACTTGGGCCATAGTTTCAAATCAAGTCTTTGTGCTGTGTGTGTGTTTTTTTTGTTTTTTTGTTTTTTTTTAGGAGCATTTAGAAATAATATCTCGATCTCTCAGTGTATGAAATGTGCACCTCGTTACACATTAGTCTTAATCATAACCTAATAAGTGAGCAGGAGATGACAGAGAGGCTCTGTTTCTGGGGGTTCTCTCCTGTATGTGTGCCAGAGGATGAAGGGATGGATTTAAAGCTCAAACACCTGTTTGTTTTTCACAGGATTTGAAACAAGTGTGTTACACATGATTATGTCTTCCAGGGAAGAATAATCCCTTTATAGCTGCTGCAACATTGGCTCAGCCATCACTCTCTCTAGCAATGTATTAAACTCCTACTTTCACTGATAGCTGTACAGTACACGCAGCCTACTTTTCCCCTGCCATCTCTTTGATTTTGAAATTGGGGCACGGTGCAGCTGCACAAGGATTTAGCGGATGTTTTAAGAAATGAGAAGTTCTAAATGATTTATTCAGGTAAAAATTTGAACAGTTATCCCGAGGAGAGCATCATTTAAATTTATATATATATACATATAAATATTAAGATTTGTCAAGATTTAGAGGAAAAATAAAAAGTCAGATAGTTGTTTTCAGAGACAAGTTTTGTATGGCTGCTTTCCAAGAAGCAGAATTTAGTCTCCATCGGACTGTGAGTGGACGTTGTATACTACAGATCACGCTCCTAAAACAACAACAACAAGGGTTTGCTGTATGTTCATATTCATGTGGTTGTTGGTGTCGTTCCCTTTGCTCCAGCTCAGCTCTCACTTTCAAAAGAAAGCACGTTTTTGTCTTAAGATTTAGATTCAACTTGACTTCTCTCATGAACTCTTCCTGCTCTCATACAGGAAGAAAAAAAAAAAAAACAAATAAACAAACAATGGAAATAGAAATAAAAAAAATAAAATAATAACAAAAAATAAATGGAAATATCCATTTAAGTCAGGGGACTCCATCTGCTTCAGGTGAGTGCGTTCAGTTCCAGAAGACAGGCTGGTGGCGTTTGGTCTGTTAGACACACAGGCGAGCGGGAGCTTCACATGTTGTCTGAATTTGCCCATGTGTATGCTCCTTGTTGCCTAAACAGTCACTTGCGCTGACACAGGCAATCTCAGGCTGGCTTGTTTCACCCTGAGGGAGGGAAGGAGGAGGGGGGAGAAGGGGGTATTACCTGGGAAATACTACCATTTGCAACACCTATGCTCTTCCGGTGACATTATGTGGTTTTTTGCCTTGAAGGCATTTCCCGCAGTGATTGAAGGGACTGGTAGTTATGTCTCCTGGTGACTAATCTGGAGTTCTAACAGCTGGCCGGGATTCACCGTCACCGTGCGACGGGACAATACGAGCACAGTAGCTGACCTTGACCCGGCATTTTACTCACAATCAGTCACCCTGCAGGTGTGTCCTGAAAACACTCAGTGGTCAAGACACAGAGAGGAAATGTTCATGAATAGCAGCCTGCGGCAACAGGAAAGCTGTGCGCTCCTTGAGTCCCTGATGGAGCTGAGGGGGTTAGAGCAGGAAGTGAGCAAATGCCGTCTGACAAGACCTTGTTCTGTGTTTTCAGGTAAAAATCAGAGCTGTGGAGAATATTATCCAACTGTCCACATAAGAAGAAGTCCATTGGTGACTGTGCTCATGTCAAAATAAGACACATGTATTTGTGTTTCATATTAAGAGCACCTCTGACCTTCGACTGTTTTTAGTATTTAAGTAGTTTGGGTAACACAGTCGTATTCTCATAAAGCAGCTACAACAATTGAGTTGATTCATTGATTGACAGAAATTTAACGGCCAACTATTTTGAAAAGTGACCAAATTGTTTAGGTCATTTTTAAAGCAAAAATACAAAATGTTTGGACAAGGAATTCTGGTGATTAAATTGTCTCTTTTGCCGAACCCACGCAGATTTTTATTTGCTCACTTGCCTTCAGGACACAAATAAAGACCAGTCATTGATCTTTACATTAATCTCAATATTGTGAGTTCAAATTCATTTTTGGCCAATCCCAGAACGTCTCCTCCTCCTCTGCTCAATTCATTCTTACTTTTCTGAAGTTTTTTTTCCTACTGTACGTTTTCTTTTAATAGTAAACTGTACTTCACAATCGCATGATCCCATTAGGATTGTCTCAGTAAAGCTGTGTTTGGATCAGCTCATTTGATTACGTTAGCCTAGGTTCAGTAGGCTGGCTACCTAATTATGCTCTGTAATTTGATTAATTGAATTAATTTGCCCTCCTGTAATTTGTTCTCAAAAATCACATTCAGTGAATGTGACATTGTTGTCATTGTGTTTCTGGTTTTATCTGGGTGTTCAGCCTGATCAGGAACATGAAATATTCACTTAATAAATGTATGAGAGGTTTTGCTGACTCGAACACTAAATTGTTGGGACACTGGTCCGTTTTCCAGGACAGATGTAAGTGGTTTGAGCGATTGCATTGACGCTTGGTCCCATCGAGGGGAGATCTGGACGACCTCTATTTTTAGATGCACATAGAATGGACACTGCAAAGGGGGAAGAGGTATTTTTTTTTAATGCTGGCATTAGCATTGTGTTTCAGTGGCACTTGTGTGTGTGTGAGATGTGAATGCATTTACATAAGCACGTGCAGTAATCTGGAAGCTGGACGTCCCTTATCAAAGGCCAGATGATCACGGCAGTAGTTTATAAGCCATGCCTTATCTCTTACAACCAAACGTTGAACAAGTACTCCTCTATTCTGGACACACCATCTGGCAAAAGAACATCTTCATTTGTTTTCCAGGTGGGTCCCACAATGGACTTTACTTATTTAACAAGGTCAATCCATACAAGCTTCAAAGGCTCCGGGGGGAGAGGGGGGCCATGGCTGCTCTCAGAGAGGGTTACAGCAATGTATTATTTTAATACATGGCCACTTATGGCACCGACCCCTCCCCCACATGACTTAAGGCTCAGCATACTCATTTACTCTGTATGGCATCATGACCGTTTCATTCCCTATTGTTACCCTGACAACACTTCATTGTCAATATATTATGTCCCATTATTATTGCCAGAGGCAGAGCCATACAGCCATGGCCTTATCTCTAATTGCTCATTTCTTAGAATAATACAGATGTAAAGCCCCTTTCCACTTTATGTTGGGATTACAGCATTTTGAGTCCCACAGTCCTCGTGTATGTGTCCCCAGCAACTGGTGCAATTTTGATTTGAGGAAGGAGATTGAGGGATTCATCAGTACATACGTAATGACAGAGACATACAACAGTGCACTTTTCCCTTCCCCGAGAGGCAGTTTGCCATCCAATCGTTAGTCTGCGCAAGTGTGCCAGTGCCTCTTGTAATCCCATGTATTTACACCCACTGGCACTTTGTACAAGGCCCAGGAGGACAAGAACCTGAAGGGAGATTAGTGCAGGTTCAGCCTCGCACTGACAGATAAAGAGAGAGACATCACCGTGCGGGAGGCATCTGTGTGGCGTGGGTCAGGAGGCAGAGCAGTCGTAGAGTAATCAGACTCGGTGCTCGGTTTGGTACGCAGCTCCTTCAGAGAGTGTCAAAGTGTCCTTGAGCAAGACCCAGAAGCCCTAACTGCTCCTGACGCTGCTCTGTCGGCGTGTGAATGAGACACCATACATTGCAAAGTGCTTTAAAGGGTCGAGAAAATAACTATGTAAATAAATGAAAAGAAAGGATTTTTTTCCTCATGTCCCGTGAAGCCTCCTCCTTTTGCCAGAATGTTATTAGTCAAAAATATTTAATAATTTCTTTCCATTAGCTGCGCATGTCTTTGCGCTTGGTTTGTGCTTCTTTGCAGTTATTTTGCTATTAACTGTTTGTGGTTGTTTTGTATTCATTTGATGTCACTTTTTCTGTGGTGGTTGTCTCTCATCCACAATGAGAGTTAAGTGCCACTTCAAACAGAGGCTCGGCATGTACATCGATACTTCAGTCTTAGTTTGATTCTAAAAATACTGCAATTAAGCCTGGGGTCATGTAAACACCTTCATCTAATTATATTACCTTAATTAAAGTCACATTCACCGGATTAATGCTGTGATTAAAGAATGTGGAGCACGGCAGTATTAGCTGCATTTTTAAAGGCTGCTTTGACCTCTAAAGACCATGTTCAGGCTAACCATTAGAGGTTTGACTCCTGCCCCACATTCACTGACTTACTACTATTTTTAAGTATATACAAACATTTGTATTTTTAGTCTCAGTGTGGCATAAACTGTGGGAAAGAGACATAACATATGTAGTTGAAGTGTGACATGGCGCTTTGAGATGTGTGGGTGTGTTGTAGTTGCTTTGTAAATGCAGTGCAACGTTTGTGAAAGTAAGACCAGCAGCGGTGTGCAGGTAAATGTCGACAGTGGGACCCGGTGTCACATGTATTTTTAACTGGGATGTCTGGATGTGTTGGATCTCCCTTTCCTGGGTTTACTGTGACGTCTCCGTCTCCACCCGTGGACCTAGAAGGAGGAAGGCCTCCTCTCAGGGGTCATGAGAAAGGCACAGGGTGACTTTCCCAACAAGCGGTCCTGGCCTAGGGACTCTTAAAGCCGCAGACACATACTTCCTTACTTCATCTATCTATCTCCTTTTCTGTTTTCTCACTGTCTTTGCTCTTTATCTTTTCTTAAAAATAAGGGAAGGCATAACCAGCTGATACACATGGGTACAGGCTGAGTAATTGTACATGGGCGTTGATGTTTTTTCCCACATGAGTGATTAGTGCTTGGACAGATGCCTGCAAGGTCTGATAGAAATCTCTTGTGGACAGTAAAACATGATTTTGTATATTGTTTTGTATAAGGTCTACATAAATAGAGCTATTCTCAGCTAACATTTGCCTCTGGCAATTTATGGACAATAATATCTTCCTTCAACAGAGTATTGTATATAAATAAATACAAGACGTGGTATATTCATACAGATGTTCATCATCTCTCTAGGCTCTGTCCCAAGTCATAATAGTGACATGTGCTCCTGAATAGCTCAAAATACAAGACTGCAGCATCAGCCTCATAATTTAGGGTTGCCTGAAGCCAGGCTTTGACAGTACACTGGCTAATGAGTATTTACAGCCAAGAGAGCCACAGGAGACTTATCAGGTGGCTCTTTAGGCCAGTCTGGCTGCTTTGCTGTGTATTCTCCCTCCGCTCTCAGCCTCACTCCAGACCGCTGATGTGTCAGAAACCTCCTTTCATAGCTGCCTCTGGACGAAGTGAAATAGTAACCATTAGTAAAAACTGATAAATGGATTGGCACTGAACAGGTGCTGACCTCAAGCACATAGCACATGATGGCAGATCACAGTAGAAACACAAGTGGGATGGCAAGACAGGTGTTTTTAGCATTTCCATTTATTGGTAATATTGATTATAAACAGGAAACAGCAGGTGTGAACACACACATTTTTTTCCACAGCAGATCAGCAACAGCAACTGGCCACCCACCCAGTGTGTCTCTGGCTCTGGCACCAAGTTAAACACTCCTTTACAGCATTGCTATCTATGAATTAAAGAAATAAGACTTTATTGTTAAAGGTTGTCACATAGAACATTAGGTTCACATGAATGGTCCCAGCCACATTAACACAAGTTCAGAAAGCTGTTGCTCAGCTCGTGTGAAGCAAGGAAAGCTACAGGAGATGCTAGTGTTGCTCTGTCTAACCCCCTTCACACCAATGTGGACCAAAGTGTCCCACCATGACGTCGCTGCCATTTTGAAGCCTCAAGTTTGGAATTTGTCCGTCGCCATCTTGGTTTTCTAAAACCAGTAGAAACCATGTTTGGAGGAGAAGGTGGAGCTGAGGAGGATGGTTCTGGGCTGTTGATAGTGCCGCTGCAGAACTGGTTCAATAGTTTGCTTTTTCACAGACTACAGAGAGCCACCAAAAAGCCACGTCATGACGTCACTGTACACTGATATACGAAAGCACAACAACAACAATGGCAGACTGCTTCATCTCCTCACCTCAACTCTGTTTGGCTTCAATTTCACATCGATACATCAGTTTTTTTCTTCTTTCTTGGATTTTGCAAACATGTCGCTACAGTAGCTCTGGTTTTTAAAAAATGAGTGTCTGTGTTGGCACTGTAAACACCCCTTGAATCAGAAGAACAGAACATTCAAAGGGTGTCTATTGTAGATGCAGAAACTGTTTCTGCACTGTTTGATCTGCAGCTGCCTGATAAGGCTAATTGGTTAAATCACAGGTGTAACAGGCACTATCAATAGATCGCTTCATTTTGAATTATCACAATGATTTCAGATGGTGATGGCGCCCGAGGAGGAGGAGGACTAGGTGCAGTTTCACACATGCACAGATGCCTTATTCGTTTGCCCACTCAGCTTTCAGAGAAGAAGAATATCAGGGTTAGAGCCATTTAAAGGCAGAGTAGGGACGGTTCTTCGCAGAATGTGTTTGGGGTAAATAAAATAAAAAATAATGCAGCTTTCAGTGCAGCTAACAGATGTTACAGGCAGAAGTCAACAACAACCGCAACCACACATCCTTCTGACCTGTCCTTCAAAAAAAAAAAAAAAAAGTTAATAAAGCTGTGGACAGACGGGAATTGAGGGCATGGGCTTAGACAAGATAGGCTGTGTTAAATTATTCTTACTTGGAGGTACTTAGGTGGGGGTTGGGGTTGGAGCCTGATGCACTTATGACTTAAGGGACACTGCCATAATCCTGGTTTTCTTCTGGATGTGTTCGAGCAGCTCGTAATCACACACAGCCAATCATTTATCCATTTGTGAGCGGCCCGCTGTACAGAGCAGATTCAGTAATAGGTGTATCACCATTACACTCACTGGAGTCAGATGGAAAAGCTGCCATTGTGTCACTTTCCTGCCCTTATAGTTGAACAACGGTGCTTGTTTTCCTTAACAGTAAAAAAGAAAGGCGAAGAAAAGCTAGATTTGTGATATTATTGGGCTCTGGCATGTGGTGGATAATAAAACCGTTAGAAATTAGCTGACACAGTTTCCCCATCTCCTGTCCTTGTTAAGAAAATACCACATCAGTTCAGTAACCGGGGGGTTTTGTTAAAAGTAGCATCAGCTGCTAACGCTACCTTCACTTTGTTTGCCTGCCATCAGCTGACTTTAGCTTTTTTTAGCAAAATGAGTAGTGAGGCTTTTGGGTGCTACACCAGCATATTTTATGGTGCAACTGCACATTTTGAAGACTGCTGATGCAAAAGCAAAGATTTGTAGCCCAACATTTCTTTCAGCGTGGGAACGTTGTGGGTGGCTTGGTTGGACAAACGAAGCTAGCTAGCAGTAGCAGTGGAGGCATAGGAGCGTAGGCAGAGTTATTTATAAAGATCATTTTTTTTCACAGCCACATTGCCCTTTTCTTTTTTAAATTTCATGCAAAATTTGGTTTGGATCTGGTTCAGTATGCGGTTGTATAAAGATGTAGCCAAATGTTTTGTATTCTTGTGTTGGTTTGCTAATATGCAGTGGTTAATCTTCACCTCTGCTTTCCTCCCGACGTCAGGGTCAGTTGAACCTGTGAAGTCATCAATCCATCACCTGCTGAGCTGAATCAGACACCAGCTCATCCTCCTATCAATGTAGCTACTAGACAACGCTTTCAACATTCATTCATTGTGTGGCCTTTATTGTGTCATTTTTGCAGCATCTAAATAAGCCAGTTATTATCCCTACAGTGATATTACTATATTTTTATTTCATAAAAGATTAAACGTTTCAATTGACATCAGTGGTGCTGCTCTTTATTACAGCCTTGGTGAGACACCTCCCCCATGAATAACACTTGGTAATTCACTTTGTGAAATCGAGTGAGTAAAGGAGTTGACTCACTTGTATGTGGAATGGGGTGTAAACCACCACCACCGAACGAATGTGAAGATGATGGTCGTATTAGAAAAACGGGACTCTGCTCATGTTGGTTTTTTGTGGTATCAAGCCGTGCACACGTCATTTTCATAGACACCATCTGACACCTGTGTGCTGAAAAAAATATTCCTTGACATTAGCAAACGTATAATTGGGCCAGTGAAAAACCAGATGGAGTAATTGTGTCTGAGGTGACAGTGGCAGCGGGCAGCTATGTGGAAAAAGTCATTATAGTCACACTATTAAGCTGAGGCCTCCAGGGCATTAGAGCTGTATTGGTGTTCTTCAGCGAGGCAGAACGAGTGAAGAGGAGACGGGTTTGTGTTGCTCAGGTCTTTCTTAAATACTCTGCAGTGTGATGTACACGGCTCTCCTGAAAGTAAGTGTTGAAATGGAATGTATACTATAACTGTAATTATGTAAATATACAGACCTGTGCACACATTTTGACATCAAAGTATGCTGGTAGGATATGTCCATAACATGCCTCAGTAGTACTCAAGTCTAAATAATATTTAACGTCAGGATAACTTTATCTAATGTGAGCTAGCTCGCTTGCTCAACAGGAATTTAAGGGGGCAAAGTAAAGTAAAGATATTTTGTCCGTGTGTCACAGATAAACATACATGTGACTACTCATAGTTCTGTATTCATGATTATTATTGCAGCCAAGCCTGACACTCTAATGAGAGGAGCTGATCATAGCAGGCTGAAAAAATTGTGACAGGTGCCACAGAAAAAACATTACCTGCAGGTGTGTGTGTGGTGTGCTGCAGACCTAAAAAGAGAAAAAGAGTCCACACCCACGAGTTCCTCTTCCGGAGCATTGGCAGAGCCTTCGCCCCTGAATAACTGCCAAATCCTGCATTGAGCACACTCTGCAATTACATTTTTGACGATAGCCACAAAGGAACTTAAGGTAATAATGTCGGTGATGTAATAATGTCCCTAAATCACTTTTCGATGTAACAGTCCACACTTTGGAAATCCCTTTTATTCATAACTGACTTTGTTTTAATCCACAACATGTTTTTTAATACTTGTGTAATGAACATAATGCATTACACTACTGTGGTACTGGTAGTACATTATATGCAAGTCGACATATATAGATATAGATGATAGATCATAGATATAGACATATCTAATCCATCATCAGAGGGTTGACCAGCATATCAGTGTTTACTGACTCAGACCTTCTGCTAAACTCTTATTTTATAATCAATGTTTTGGCTCATCTGTGTAAATTACCAAAGATATATTTTGGTTGGTTGAGGGATCAGAGAGAGGCCATTATTAAGCACAGAGTATATAAATGATATTGTAATTTATTTATAAAGATTTGGGAATAAATCCCTTAAATCCTTGTGGCAGTTCCACCCCTCCTGCACGTCTCTTTTTTCCTTGGGAGAGCGTCGCAGAGATTCTTTGGGTGCTTCAGATTTCCAGAGCACACAGGCATAAAGAGAAAGGAGAGCAGGTAATTTAATTGGGCATGCATAAACCCCCACGGAAAATGGTTTGCTGCACATTTCTGACCATGAAATTATTTAAAAAATCCCCCCCCCTTCAGCCTGAGCTCTCACTCTGTGTGGGGTACACTAGTAATTGAAGAAAACAGAGGTGTTGCTGTTTGCTCTGTCATTGTGTCCATTACACACAGACAGAGGTGTCATTCACGCTGTTAAAGGTGTCACCATCTGCCACCAGGACATCTGATTGCACTATTGATATATCTGATTTAAAATCATAACTCTGAGACAGGTAGTCCAAGGTGAAGTTGTTCCACTGAGTCTAAATTACACACCACAAACTCTAGCAACAGACAGCTCACCTCTACGTGATCTGAGCTATGAATGAAACTGGAGCCTTTCATGAAGGACTGGGGTAAGCCAGGGTTTTCTGCAGCCTCAATCCTTAAAGTCCTGTGCCCACCAACACGGAAAACTTGCCTCTCCACCCATCACATTATTTCAAAAGCTCACATCTTTGATGTTCCACAGGGCAGCGCCTCCTGTCATCTCAGCACTCACTGCATTAACGGTTCCTCTGTTCCCTCCTGCACCACAGGCCAGTTCATTAGTAACATTTGCTGTCGTCGTTTATTGACAGAGGAAGACTAAATCATCTGTTGAGAATGGGCCTCCTTTTTGTTTCCTCTTCTTCCTCTGCTCACAAACATCTCCCTGTGTCTTTTATCAGCAGTATTACATCTCTGTCTCCCCCCCTCCTGTTCCTCCATGCCCTCTTCTTTTCCTCTTCATCTTGTCATGCAACCCTCCTCCTCCTCCTCCTCCTCTCCTTCATCCCATCTCTCCTGAGGTCTGCAGCTCCAGTATCTCATCAGCATCAGTGTCTCGGGTCAGCTGAGAGGGTTAGAGCGAGCCATCGGATATGTGTGTGTGTGTGTTGTGTTTTTTTCTGCACACATTATGTGTGTGTATAATGCCTCATCCATCCCTTGAAGGCATTGGATGAGGGACATATACATACATATATATAATAAATTGTATGTGTGTCTATAATCAGGCCTTCCTCTTCTCTTCTAAGCCCCACACTTTTCTACATTTAGTCTTCATTCTTTCAGATCATTTCTCCCTCCATTTCGCTCCTCTCTCCACCGCTGCCTCTCCCTGGTGTATGTGTATGTATGTAATGATAAGCTCTTCTCTATTTTCCTGTCACACACAGCTACACTCCGGAGAGAACAGTTGACGTCAGTTTATGTCATTATCTCCAATAATGACTTGGAGGTGCAGAAAGCCCCCCCACCCACCTCTATCACCCCCTACCCACCTCACAGCCCTAGTCCTCACCGTGCTCCACCAGATACAGGATAATTGCTATTTATTGAAAATATCTCCCACAACGCTATCCTCCCCTTCTACTCTCTACTTTGGCTAATGCTCCCTCAGTCATGAGAGTGGATATGTTTTAATATGCTGCTAATATGCTCCTTTTTCAATGTGCGGGGGGTGGGATCTCTGCCAACACTGTCATAATTGGATTTCTCTTTCTTCATTTTCGGTCCAAGTGACAACAGCCCTCAGAGAAAACATGTTCGCCATTATCAGATTAAGCAGCAGAGTGCTTTTAACAAACTATTTGCACAGTCTCCAAATGAAACAACTAGATGAACATGTGCAGAGACAAATCAACACGATTTGTCTCTGCACATGTTGCGTAGCATGTTAGCAGAGCGGCAGCTGCAGCCCTCCATCACTGTACACAGGGTGTTTTCAGGTTCAGTGTATGTTCATATAATAAAGCCGAAACACCTCCTGTGTACATAAGCTGTGGTTTGGGGTAAAATGACCTCTGTGGTAAGGTTAGGAGACCTTTGTTGTCATGGTTACAGTTGGTTATGCTACTAAAAAATCCAAAGTTGACTGGCATATGAGAAAAAAAAACTGGTCTCATATGCTCGGCTCTATAAAACCATCACCTGACTTCCTCCCATTGTAAACCTTGCGGCCATGAGAGGGCGTCGTCACAGGAACATGAACTTGTGTCTTTCAGTTGCAGAAATGACTGATGCCGTCATTCTTCTGGGAAGATGTGGCTATTTTCAAACATTCGTATTTCTGTCCCCTCACTCACTGTAAATGCCCCCACAAGGTGCTGGTATCCACTCCTCTGCCCCAGCTCCTCCTCACATGCAACCATTGTCAATTGTGAAAGTCACCAAGGAGCTGTGGCCCACTGAAAGCCTACATCAGTTTCCTTGCAGTGCTCCTCTGACGTCAGCTCTATTTTTTTGATTCTTTTGCCAAGGACAATGGCATACGAACTGAGATGTAAACACCAGACAGGAAAGTGCAGATAAAACACGAACTTTATCAGAATGCAATGTGCTGTGTAGATTACTAGCCTCCTCCTAAATGTCACTGTTGCCTCTACTGAAGCACTCTCCCCCCTCCTTCATTCGTCTGTCCTCGCATGTATCTGCATGCAGCAGCACAACTGTACATGGGCTCTGAAGTACAGTACAGCAGAGGCACAGAAAGCCCCTATAATCTCCCCTGCACATGTGTTTGAAGAGGTGGAAGTCGCTCAACTGAATGCTAAACAGGATCTATCTGGATTAAGTCCGGGTTTGAAGGAGTTTAGCTCTTTTGCTGACTCTGTTTCACAACTGGAAATTTGAAAATGCTCAAGACTTTAACAGCAAAGCGACATGTTTCTCTCACTGTGCCAAACCTGGGCCTTGTTTCTTTTTTTCCCCCCTTTATCCAGCACCAACAGACACAAAGCCTTTCAGTTGAGTATCATCATTGATGTTCTGAGCGTTCATTAGTGACTGGTCATTACGTTCACTGATTTCCTGCGGCCAACCGTCCGTGAGAGCCCATTAACCTCAGACATTAAGAGTAATTAGGCAAAGTACTCACTTTTTGTGTGGAAATTTTCACCCGGTGGATTGTTTATGTGGATGTGTGCATGACGTCCTGAAGGCAATTGGCAGTCTACATTAGAGAGGCAATTGACCCCTCTGTGCTCTATTTTTGAATTCCCAAGAAAGTTGAGTCGGTATAAGCTCTGATGTAGATTTGACTCCATGGAAGAAAAGTATATTAAAGAGGAAAAAACCACTGATGAAACCTCTATGGCTGTGTTGGTGCTAGGAGGGATCCTGTCAGATGCTGTAGGTCACATTCAAATCCACATACACGCTTTACTGTATGTGCACATACTAGATGCACACAAAGGCCTTATTAAACATCTTCATCACACTGTCGTATGACATGAAAATCCTCATATAGATGTTTTTTTGTCCCCCCCCCGTGCAGTCTCTCTTACTCTTGCCGTACACCCCCACACCGTTGCCACAACACCCCTGCCAATTCCCACTTTAATCATGGTGGCACAAGCGTATATCTCCACCCCCTCCACACATGTGCTCACACACAATCACTCACTCATCTTAACGCACCTCCTCCGGGAGGACAAAGGGCAGGCTTTGTCTGATCTGTAATCACCCCCCCCACCCGAGTACCTCCTCCACTATCACGATCATCAGGAAAATAACTTTACAGAATCTGTTTGAGAACAGCACGGGCACACACGCCGAGCCCACAGAGGACTCCTAGTTTCAGTCTCATCTCTCCTCCTGACACTACCTGTCAGTGAGCAAGACATCACACAGCAAGTCGCAGGAGGAATGATCAGAACTCCCCTTAACCGACGAAAATTGTCGCTCATCTGTCTTTTACCTCCTCCCCGTGTTAAAAATAGAACCAAGCTGTCAAATGCCAACCACTATTTTTTTCTCTTTCTCTCCTTCGTTCTCCCTCTTTTCACTCACCGTCCTCGGCTCCTTATAACTCGCTGGCTGCAGCCGTTTTGCTGGTCGTCACAGGCCACATGACAGGATCGTGCGTGGCTTGTCAATAGGAACAATCCCACTTTTCTCCATGTGAATCTGTGTGCCTGACGAGCCCGCGTGCGGAACGCAAACGCAACATGTAACGCAAAAAGTTTTACAAATTTCTTTCACATAATTCCAGATTTCCCAGGACTGAACCTGTGTGACAGGAAAAGGTGATGCCTTGTAATATTTATATGAATGTGAGCACACAACTGCAGTTAACTTGTATGTATGTACAATATGTATTGATAGCCTGTTAGCTTAGCTACATTTTCATAGCTCCCCTCTTTGCTACGTTTTCGTAGCCCTGTCCGTTAGCTTAGCCATGTTTTTCATGTGTTCCTCTGAATGGATGTTTCCAATGTCGCTTGATTTGCTCAATGTAAATAAGTAAAGTAACTTATTCAGCACACAAACGGCTTGTGTTCATTCACCTGCATGCACCACACACTGCATCATGGGATTGTCTGATTACTGAGCTGGATGTTTTGATGCTGCGTCATTTTTCTAACAGGATCAAACTATTCAGGTCAGTCTAACATCTGATCACAGTTGACTGATGTACATAGGAACAGTGGTTACAAGTGTTACGAGCCGCAACTTAGAGGTGCATGTGCATGCATGCACACGTCGCAGGGGCGCTTAAACAAATAGCACTACACCTGTGACCATCATGAAATATATACATATGAAATATAAAGCATCATTTTTGAATCAGAAATTGAATGAACTGAAACTCAACTCAGCCCAAAATCAAACTGAACCATGGGTTTTTTAGAATCCTGTTGACCAGAGCGAAGCACAGTGGAAATATCATTGGATTTTATAAATATAGTATATATGAAGGCTAAACATGAAGGCCTATGCAGTTTTCATGTGACCACAGCTAATTAATTGCACAGAAAATAACATATTGCTTTACTTAAATATCTGAATCAAACTGAGTGGTATTTTTACATCTACAGGTGCAGATTTATGCAGACTTTACTGGGGGGGGGTGATGCCTCACAGTTTGTCTCCAGTAGTCATACAAGCAATAACTTAACCAATAAAAGAAATTCATTTCTTCTTGGCAGCAGCATCTTAGTAGACTGACCCAAACCATACAAAGCCAAGAATCAAAGCACAGGGGGAATGTCCACTGTTTGGGTACATGGTGACCACGCTGCCGTCTTCCATCCAGCTTTAGTTTATGTCTCACCATAAAAGTTCAGATCAGGAGTTATGTCATCAATTACTGCCACAAGCTACGTTTAGAAAATGTGATAAGACCGGAGACGTGTTTGTACTGGTGCAGGCCTCTGTGAACCGCTAGTACACTCGTTCAAACTTATAAACACGCGCACACACGCACGCACACACACACACACACACACACACACACACACACACAGATCACTTATCTTCCCTTCAGTGTTTGATGAATGGTTCATGTAAATAGTCAGTGGAGCGTCTGCACGTCCACATAGAGAGGCTGTGTTTGAACATGGCCTCTGAGATCATGATCATCCAGTCAGGACTTTACCTCAAACATGAGCAAAGGAAGTAAGCCTGTCTGTCAAATGGTGGGTGGACTGCCCTTCTATAGCACTTTTCCAGTCTTACCGCTCCAAACACTTCACAGTTGAAGCCACATTCACTCATTCACACACACGTTCATAACACTTTCTACTGCTGCATCTGTTGGGTCCATTTAAATATTTCAATAAAGAGTTTGGTCAAGACCTGCTCTATGTGAAAAGTGCCTTGAGGAAACTTTGTTATGAGTTGAAACTTTGTTATAAATAAAATTTGATTTGATTTAACCCTTTAAGTGCTGGGGTTTTAGTTTAAAAAAAATACTGGATTTTGACAAGATAATTTCAAAAGGCTGTGACTTGAAATTTAAAGCACCATCACACAAGTAGTTATGTGACCGCTCGTCGTCTCCCAAAGGCAGATGTTCTCCTTCAGAATCAGAGTTTTTTTTTCTGCTTCCATTTACTCGAACACAACGGACGATTGCTTCCACGTCGGTGCCTGTGAGCACGTTCAGAGCATCTTTGCTCCTCTATCTAACACTTTGAAGAGGAACATGATGTAATTCTGGCCTAGAATCACAGTAGTGTCTGTCTGCTAACCAGTGGTGGAGAGTACAAACCAGATGTGGCTCTGGTCATATTGGACTTCTACTGTACATACCCACACTTATGCACTGATGGAACAACTATCAGAGGCAATTTTGACTCTTGCTCTTGCCCTGTCTTGCCCACATGTGGACCCGGAGGAGCTGGCGATCAAACCGACAACTTTCTGATTAGTGAATGAGCTCTACCTCCTGAAGCACAGCCACCCCAATTGGCCACTGGGAGGATCAGGGGAGGACCAGGAGAAATCTGTTAAGTTTCTCTCCCCTCTCTGTTGTGCAGGGTGCTGGCATCAGGCTCACTGACCAGTCACAATATGTAAACAACCCAAACAGCCCAGCCTGAATTTGCATCCTCGGTCTTTCTCTTTGTTGTGGATCTTTCAGACGAATAAGGAAGTGGTTGGTTCCTGAGCTCCATCTTCTCATTATCATCTGACTAAATGAGAGTGGGAGTGACAGCTGAGAGCACTGAGGCTGATTTGTTCCAGCCCTGTGTAACTTGTACTAGTGGGGTGATGCCAGCCCAAGGTTATGCACACTAAGATGGTGCGTGACACCACCCAGTGCTTTTTAATAAGTCATGAATCCACAGAGGAGAGACAGGCTGGCGGTGTGATGGAAGAAAAAAAGCTTGTAGTATATTATGATTGAAGGGCGAGGGAAATACAGATATAGTGAATGAGGCAAATTTGTGTCTCTCCATGAATGGACTCACAGGCGGAGGTGTCTCACCCTGTTGGGTGATGGGTCATTTTAATTCTTCGTGTTCTTCAGAAACCATTTCACCTGTAGCCTACAGCTGTGATTAGTCATGCATGAATCCATTCAGGTTACATGTTGGAAAACAAGGTTTTCCACAAATCTGACCCAAGGTCAAGGGGTGTAACTGAAGTGATATCGAATAATGTTTTTTTTTTTTTTAAATCTTTTTAACTCAGCGCCCACTTATCGCTTTCCCTACAGTAGGATGTATGTATTTTAAAATCAAGCAACAACCTCCAGAACTGAACAATGAAGCCAAAACCTGCAGTTCCTCCACAGACCACTAGAGTCTGGCTCCAACAGTGAGTCAGTCCCCATAGACTCATGTTAAAAAAGTCCAACATTACAGCAATAAACATGTTTACAGCCTGGTACAGATAACCGTTTGGTCTCTAAAGCTAAGTTCCTCCTTCACGAACGACTGTACAAGGGGTGGATTTATATATAACTCACTTGTTGATGCTGTATCAAGGCTGTGAGTGACAGGTGGGTGAGTGTACGCTTGCCACACTGACATTCAACAAAGTCTCTGCTCCACCACCTCTTTGCCTAGTTTTGATCAGCTGGGAGCTTGTCAGAATCAGGCACTACCAGGGGGGCCTACAAGACAAGGGTGGAGCCACTGGCTCTGAGCTTCAAATCTGAGGGTGATGAGACGAATGTTCAAACTGAAGATATTGAAAAGTATGAAATTAGTAGGATGTGTCTGAACATACGCAGCCACACGAGTGATGCAACAACAGTGATAAAAATCAAAGACAACAATGTGAAGCAGTATGAACCTACCATGTGAGTTGCGTTATATATTATAATTATATAATTAGTCCCCTCCCAAACTGTGATGGGGAAAACTTCACTGTCCCTTTCTCGACTGCGTGGCTAACAGTTTGTATTATTTGAAGACATATGAGTCACTAAACTCATTGAAAGTCTAAGCTGAAAAACCTGTGCAGTGGGATTTTTATTAAAGAAGATTTTTGAGGGGGAAAAAAAAAAATGAAGGATATGAACATCTGCCTCTTCCAGCACGCTCCACATCAAGACCGTGTTTTGACCAACTGCTCAAATAAAGAGAGCTATTACTTCAAGTGATGGAGCTCTTTAAGAGTTGTGGACCTAGTTTTCCTAAAGTATCTCAAACACCCCTGAAGGTGACATCATGGTGAGAGTCAAAGAAAAAGGACAGCGGAGACTCAGCGAGAGAGTGGCTGAAACAGAAGACGACGCAAAGAAGATAAAGGAGATTTTGTTGAGAGTCGAGGGGTGCAGAGGAGGGCGTGGAACGAGAGGGAGAAAGGAAGGACGGGGAGAAAGTGGAGGAGAGCGAGTGCGAGCGAAGAGTGCAGCAGATAGAGCCAGATACTGAGCTGGAGATTTGGCTGTTTAATCGAGTCTGTGAGGATTAGAGCCGGATTATGTAGGAATTGCGATATAGCAGCAAATTAGCCCGGTAGCTTTAATCTGAGAGGCGGACAAAGCCAAAGTACTTGACCAGACAGCAGTGTGTGTGTGTGTGTGTGTGTGTGTGTGTGTGTGTGTGTGTGTGTGTGTGTGTGTGTGCGTGTGTATGTGTTAAGTAATGAGGTGACATAGTTTGTGATGTCTGTTAAAACATTCAGTGTCAGATGGGGCAGTGACACAGACACACACACACACACAAAGTGATCCGTTCTGTTGTGCATCACCACGAGCACTGAAATCCTTTCATCACAGTTTACTGATTGATATAACAACATTTTCACCTCATTTTTCTGTCTTAGAAACTCAAATAACACCTTAAACAATGTCTAGAGAGCAAATGAAATGACAGCTATTTTGATAATTAATTGATATAGTCATTATAAAAGGAAACGTGCCAAACATTTAACATTGAGCTCTATGATACTGTGATGCACACTGTCAGAACAACTAATTAAAGAAGAAAATAATTGGCAGATTTATTGATAACAAAAACAATTGCTGTAATTGCAGACCTCTGAAATTCAGTGTGTAAGTGATTCAATGGTTAATGATGAAAGAAAATATCATGATAGTCAATATTATTGACGATAATTATATTAATATAGTTGCAAATGTTTAGTTCAGCAATCACCAAAAATCAACACCGGCAGCCTCATGCAGCTCCAACACAAGTCATGTGTAGGTTGGAAAACATTGGCCCTGAACATGATCCAGCCCATGATTATGTTTGTTACCACAACAGAATCGGGGAACTTTAGTTTTATTTGTTTTATAACATAGCTTCTTGGAGACAGAGCTGCCTTTAAAGGTCATGACAAGTGTAAATGTTGCTCGAAGAATTTCTGCAGGAAATTCACTCCTAGCAGAAATGCTCTCTGGAAGCTTTTCATAACCACCGAGCTGTGAATGCACTGGGACAGTTGGAATTACCATCCAGCACAGACCTGAACTGAAGTGAATAATTCCAGTCCTGTGAGCAGTCCAGTCCAGATGAAACCTGATCAGAGGTGGTGGGTCAGGCAGAAACAGTCCGCCGAGTCCTGCATACACAGTATAATCAGCAATGACATGCCACACACCGTGCACTGAAGCTCACACAAACGCACACCTGTGTGTGTCACACAGTTACACACACACACACACACACAAACTGAGACTGTAGCAGGTTTACTGGTGGCAGAGGAGGAAGAATCGCCTGCCTCTCACCTCAGCCTCACTGAGTCTGCACCTTGGTAAATGAGGATAGATGGGGTATAGAGGAGAGCAAAACATCTGACTTATGACTTATTAATGCTTCAAAGATGGGGGGTTAGGGTGGTGGGGGTTGGTTGGATTATAGAGGACAGGATGAAGTTGGTTACATAATAGCTCATTTCCAACCTACAGTGGCACATTTGATGCGTTTCCCTCCTGGTCGAGTCCCTCACCCCTGGAGTTGCGACCACCTTGTGTCCACTTGAATCACAGTCCGTTCACTAGGAGCTGGCGTCTTCGCCTCCCGCCCGGCGCTCGGCAGGGCTCACTAACAGGCTGCAGACATCCTCTCACATTTGCCCACGCCATGCCACACACGCCTCACCACAGGGCTTGTTGGTAGCCGTTTCCTCAAGGCCATGCCAGCGCAACTTATTCTCTGCCAGACAAATGCCTGTGTTTGTTTGCTGCTCTTCTAACCCATTTTTCATCTACTGTGGTGAGCCGGGAGCTGACAGGAAGAATTGGGAAAGCTGAGAGAACAATCAGAGCTGCTTTTGTTCGGTTCCCTTTGGGCTCTGAACAATCACAATATGTTAGGAAAAGACCAAATAAATGCTGAGGATGTCATGTCATGATTTGAAACATAGTAAATATGGTTTAATGAAATTATTTTGTGTCCAGCCTGAGATTTTATTGTCTGTGTGTTGAGCCAAACAAATCCTTTCATGTGTCCATGTATTCTTTGTTGCATGTTGAGCTTAGAAACTGAGCATTAACAGCCCAGGTCCACTTATTTCTGCCCTGATAACAACAAATCTGACAAACAGGTAAACTGGATTCAAATGATTGTTTCAGATTGTTCATGTCCGTCTTATCACAGTACTCATGCCGTGTGAGAGCTGCTGGTTTCTGTAATCGTTCCTCCTGTAGCTCGATTACACTGTAAGACATAGGTACACAAAAACATCCAACTGTGCAGCTAAACCAGTTCTAATTTAGTATGAGTCTTCACGAGAGTTTATCAAGCAGCTTAGCAAAGAAACACAAACAGAATTTCACAGTAAATTGACTTTTTCAATCGGACCCATAGTCCCATAGTTTTCAGTGTGGTTGTATAATGAAGGAACTGACCACACTGACTGATTTACTAACAGTAAATCTCCAGGTCTGTGCTGACCATTGTGTTTAGAAGTCAGCAATCAGATCTTCTTACTCTCTGATGTGACATATTTCCAAGTCAAACAAAATATGTGGGTGAGATCAGATAAATTCTTCAGTTTTAAGTGGATCTCTCCAAAGTGGGTTGACTCGGGGCTGTTGGCCTCCACCCACACGTCCCTCAGCTGTGTTGATTTGACAGAGTCAAACACGTTGACTGTGACTCTGTAGCTAAAGGTCAAGAACATTTTGAAAGACACGTTACAGTAGCTCATCGCCCTAAAGCTCCTTTGATTGGAAGCATGAATATTACACCACTGAGTTCATGATGATCACTGTGGGCAGTTCCACAGTCTTTGGGTCCAATCAATACCAGGGCAAGGGCCAGAATCACTGATGTGGGTAACCACTGATTTATATTACACTTCTCTTAACAAAGCTACTAAGTGCTTCACGAGAAAAATTACAACCAGATAAAAGTAGACTCCAAGTTGCCTGACCATACAGTAAGTAAAAGGAGGTGATTAAATATGAGAAAAGCTCGGGATTGAACGGTATAATTAAAACGTTTATTAAACGTCATGAAACGCTAGAAGGGTTGGAGCGTTGGGGTTCCAATAGCTAACTCCTCAGCGCCTGACATACTATTTTTTGTTAATTCCTCATGTACAGAATATCAAAACACTAGACAGTTTGTTCTGGTAAATAATAAATCATACACTGACGGATATTCAATAATATTGGAAATATATGGAAGATTTTTGCATATATCTGTCCATTATCGGGGGGGTGGGGTGGCATAGGGTGACAGGTCGCCAGGCTATCACAGGGCCGATGATATACAGAGACAAACAACCATTCACACTCACGCTCAAATTTGATTTTTTATATACATTTATTTAAAAAAATATACAACTTATATAACATTATAACCCCCACCCCCCTCAGATTAAGCCATATTTGGGCTGAATATTTTTGATATTGTCCTGACCTAATAACTACTGTGTTCATTTTCTGAACTTCACAAAACATCAGGCATTAAATTCATGTTCCATCTACTATATCTGTATGATGAAGGCTCAGTATGACTGTGACTCTGACTCTGCTCAGACTGCAGAGGAAACTTAATATAATACAGTCAAAAATCAAACACATGTTTAACAGTGAACACTTTAAAATCACTTCTTTAATCCCTGTAATGTCTGAACATGAAACGTATCATATCACAGGATCCGCGGCTCGGCGTCTACCTCGCGTCTTTCTTCAGCGCCGATTTGTTTGTTTAGCAGTTAGACAACATGACAGGGTAATTCCTGCCACCCTCGGGACTCGGTGGGGCAGATCAAGTGAGAACAACTCACTTCTGAGAGTGGAGCAGGATGTCACTATCACTGCTGGCCATCACATAATGACAGCCCCCAGTCCCGGATGCTCACTGCCGTTGGATGATCGTTGTCTATGAGATGGGATGTGCAAACTGTAACCCCTCTCCTTCAATCCACCCAGTGGTGAACGGCTTTTTAGGAGGGGCAACAGCGTCCTGGGGAGTCCAGAGTGCTCGGTTCAGTTGAAGGAGAGCATGTTGCATTATGCATGCTGGTTGTTATTTTCATCACATGGCGCGGTCAGGCACCATTGTCGTTCCTGCTCTGTCAGCACAAATTGCAGCATGTTCACAGATTGTTGTTTTGGTGCCCCCCCTACACTCTGTCCCTTTATTTCCTTGTGTTATGGAAATGGCAGACAGAGAGGAGCCAGTGGGTGCCATTAACTTGTCCTCTCTCCAGAGTGGTGGGGACCCTGGTTTGAGGTGGGAGATGGGGGGCAGGGAGGGGGTGCCTTTAAGTCAAGACGGCCCTCGCTGTCAGGCCACTCAGGAGAATGAGAGGGAGAAAGTGGCCCTGCTCTGGAGCCCATGCATTATTTCACACAGCAAGTGACAGCCCAGCACACAGGCACAAATGCCAACAGACGCCAGGGTGTCAGTGAGAGTGTGTGTGCTGATGTGTGGATGTTTGCACAGCCCCGTGCATCCGTGTGTGTGAGTGCATGTTTTTCCGGCTTTATGCCACTGCTGCTGCGAGAGCTCCCAGCGTACGGTGTCCTTCTCAGCCAAATAACCCAGATTAGGACTGGACAGAGTTGAGTGAAGCTGTTGGAAGTCTTTGGAGGCAGTTCGTGGTCAAAGATGAATTCCACAGTGAGCTGCTCCCAGGTCTCAAGACTCTCTTCAACAAGGTGCAGATAGCTGAAAACACTTGTGAGCGAGAGTCTCAAATGATGACTGGCACCAGGGTGAAGTTAGGCTTTTAGCTGTCATCCAAATTACTCACATCCACCCACCTGCAATGCACTGGGTCTGCTGTCGATTACCTTCAGCTGTTTATTTTGCTTCACGACCTTCATACTCAGCTATTTGTTCCTGCGTTGTTCTGTAAAGGCCCATTTCCTGCAGAAGTAGCTCATTTGTTTGAAATGTGAAAATGATGCATCATTAGTTTGTGGCTGCTCTCACTTTACGCTATAATTGGACGCCGATATTAGGTGACATTAGAGGCTGAGGAAAACAGTTACTGTTACTTCATCAGTGGCACAGTGATCACTCTCGTCTCATTAAACATGGTATGGAGTGGAGATAGATCTATCCATCTACAGAACCTGGTTTCCTAAAATTCATTTTTAATCACAAAACACATTATCTCAACTTGTTAAATATTTGGTCACCACAGTTCATCTCAAAATGTTCAAAGACAGTGAAGAAACAGCTGAGGAGGTTTTGACATTTGACAAACGCAGCATTCAAGTAGGAAAATATTTGATTTGAAACCTGATCGTAATGATGTTACGTCTAAAACATGAGTTAAACATTAACATTAACATTAGAGTTAAAAGCCTTAGTATAGAGAAACCTCCCAAAATTACACAAAGCACACTAAACTTAGACATTAAAGCGCTGCTTACATGAGTAAGGGAAGGCCCAAATATATATTAAATATGGAAATGTATGCAAAATCACATGAGCAACAATCAAAGTGAAGCTTAATTTAAGGAATGCAGACAAACAGGTAAATGAGTAACTTCAGCTTGTAAACTCAGCTTGTTGGTCTGTGACTAAAGTTTCCTCAGAATCATTCATCAAAAGTTCATCAGTTGAAGCACATTTTCAGTTTTTGTGTAAAAATGGAATTAGGTCATTTTTAAAAAGGTCTGTACTAAATAAGTTTTCCCTCTTATGTGGAGGGCAAAATTTGTAGCAGTGAGTCAATACAGTAAAATACAACAGAAACAAATAAATCATGTAACTTACACGGAACTTAAAACAAAGACTGTATCACTCCTCTAAAAACTACACCAAAGTAAACTGAAATGTCATTTTTCCTTCATGGTTTTCATGATTTTCATGAAACCTAGCCTTATTCCTAATATAACATTAGCGAATGGAAACGCTCATTCATTCAACAAAAAAGTTTAGATTATTGCTTAGAATCAAATTTGGATATAAAGTGTTTACATTAATTGGCCCCTGACAACTGGATATCACGATGCTATACTGTTGTACTGTACACCAGTGACATGTGGTGACTTTTACAGAGTCAACAATGAGCAACCCCCCAAATACTAGTCTTATAAAAACATGCTTCAGTACTAGTAGAGAATGAATGACGTGGACATAGGAACATACTAAGAGCAGCCCGTGTTCTCACTTAGAACCTGTTGTCTCCCCTGCTGGTTTGATATTCACGAGACCTTCAGCACCATGATACTACAATTTCCCTCTTGGTCCCCCTGTTTCATTTAAAACCAACTGATAAAGACACGGGGAAATAGGAAGTGAGAGAGGAGTGCGGGGGGGGGGGGGGTTCTGAGATAGAGGAAATAAAACTGAAATCACAGCAACAAGAGAAAGATGGGAGTTGTCTGCCGTACTAGCTTTGCAGATTATGAAGGAAGGGCTGTGTGCTGGTGTGCAGGCCCGCTTCGATGGTTGTGTGTACTTGTACGTGTCTGCTCATATGTGTGTGTGTTTGTGCGTTACATCCTTGCTCCCACTTCCTCTTTCCCCTCCTGACATTCCACTTCCCGTCACAGCCGCCTGGCGCTCCCAGATAAGGCCTCCCAGCACATTCCTCCTTCCTGTCGTCGCTCTCCCCTCCATCCAGCAACCGATCCCGCCCACGGCGATCAATCTCGCCGATAACAGTTGGCCGCCAAAATAAAAACGTCTCCTCTACATCTGAGCGCAAAGGCATGAGGTTGTTGGTGAATAACAGCCTCTATTGTAGTGGCATTGTGGAGAAAAAAAGCTGTCCTGGGGATCTGGTGGAGAATGACATATGGAGAGCTGACTGTGGCTCATGTGGAGATGGTAGAGGCCTCAGCTGCTCAGCGAGCACAGATCGATATTTCCCAACCTTTTGTGGGTGATGGATTTATTAAGGTGATGGAATGTTTCTGCGCTGAAACTGGGTTAGTCCTCCATTTAGCAGCAATTGCTAATTTAGCCAGTGTGTAGCTGGCACCACACCCATCCTTCCTGCAACTGGATCCCCACCGTGGTAGCTGGTGAAGGGGCAGGGGGAGAGAGGGGGGTGGTCTGAACTCATGGGGAGGGTGTATGTGACTTTCTGTCTCCTGTTTCTGATTATGTGCACAGGCAGCGTACAGGTGCTTGGTAACTGGAGTCGGACCCCATTGTCCATTGTCCTGAGGGATTCTGGGTAGTGGAGCAGACAATCACTTGATTTAGAAAGAGGAAGCCCTTACCTGGAAAGGAGAGGCATTGAGGTCTTTACTCCTGCTCCAGCTCCAGATCAAACACCAGCTGCTCCGGAGACGCTCAGTGACAGAGGGGTGAAGAGAGAGTCACTGTGTGAGGGATCAAACTGTGTGATGGACTCTTTCAGAGAAGAGATGATGATTATCCAGCAGACAGACGGGCGGGGGGGGGGGGGGGGCTAGTTCACTTCTCTTATTACCTGCATTCAGGACAGACTTTTAAGCCATGAAACTACTTGTGACTGCTACTACTACTATCACTACTATTATGTGACATTTCAAAGTTTTTAAAAAAATTGATGTCAACTGATGATTTTATTGAATCAGATTTGGGCAGTAAATAGACCGACTGCATTAAATGGAAAAAAAATCCACTCAGCACAAGATCTGATCCTCTTTTTTTCATCCTGAGACTTATTGTTCCATCTACAACAATACTGACAACAGAGAACTAAAGAAACAGAAGAGAATAGCTGGTAGACAAAGATGTTATGGTAGCCCATGGACATTTTGAGCAACTTGCTTAAAGTCAGTAGAATTACTTTTTAGAGTTAAATTTCCACACAGCCCTGGTCGATGAATGTCTTGAACTTTCTTAAGTGCACTTCTCGTGTTGACTGGTGCATCTGCTGCCTCTAGCTAACATGAGATAACAAAATAATATGAGATTAACAAACTGCAGCTGCAGCTAACAGCAGTTATAAACCTAAGCTACTAGGAGAGGTTAGTTCCCGCTTTATTCACCCAGGAAAACACATGTAATCTGATGTAAATGTGTCAGAGTTGCACGACGCTGATGTTAATCAATAGCCAAAAGGCTCATTTCATCAGTGCTCCTTGGATGAATGTAGATCCAGCTGTTTACTATCAAAGCATTAGACATTAGATATATGCCAGATGTCTTATGTTAAAGTGCAAAAACATCAGCCTGACCCCTCTATCAGTTGTCACCAAGTCCCACATTGAAGCACTTCTCATTAAACACAACAGACTCTTACCTTAGAGCAGGTGTAATAAATTCCAAAATCTGACTAAACTGTTAGATGCTAATAGCCAATTTTGTAACAGATGCATCTATGAACACTTAGTTCCTGGTTTTTATTTTTATATATTTACTTGTTATTAACCAAAGTAATGCCTGAGCTGAGAGAACGTCACAATGAATCATAGATCTGACATGAGATGTTCAAAGATGCTGAAGACCTGGGATGGTTTAATTGTCGTAATTATCGGGATTAAAAAAAAAAAAAAAAACACTCAAAATAAATTGATCTTTGTAAATTTCTATTATCTGCATATGGGGATAATAATTAATGTCCTCACAAATATTGTCTAGCTTGCCAACCATAAATCACGTTTTAGTACATCTCACTCTCCACAAGGCTCCAGGACTGTTTGATGTCCAAAGACTCAGTTTGAGTCTTTGCTACAGTTCTCTGTGTTCTTGCCAGTGTGTTGGGATGGAGCAGCCATGACGCCTGCTGAAGCTGACAGCTCAGATCACATCACACCGTTTCTCCCATAACCTCATGGGCTACCTGTTGGTCTCAGACTTCACTTTATGCTTTTGAAGCCCAGGTTTTTATCTCCGACCTTTACAATTTGTGCCAAAGTCTGACCTTGGATACCTTTTAAGAAAGGAACGTTTATTTTAGTTTTTCATGGCCTCAGAAGACTTGTCATTTGTTACACTGCACTTTTCTGTGTGTAACTTTGTTTGTCTTCCATAAAAACTGGTACTACTTCATATTCATTTTTTTTTTTTTTTGAAAAGAAAAGCTTTTTCTTTAGATTTCAAAGCATGTTTTAACTGCACCTTAGAGAAGTGCCTTCGCGTCACTGATTGATGTATGGCTCACAAGGACAGTGATTACAGCCATCAACCATCCATTCTCTTTGATGCTGTCTGAACTTTGTCTAAGTGAATTTCATTTCAAAGTGAAATTGTCCTGGTTAGCATGGACACCAAGACTGGATAGACAACCAGGGTAAAAGCTTATGTCTTTGATGTACCTACTACAGTCACACACTGCAAATACTGTCTGACATTCAGCCGTCCCTGGTGCATAATCATATGTCTTCAGATTTCTCTGCCATACTAGTTCTGGTCTGTCAGTCTGTCAGTCAGCCATCACTTTGGTCCAGGCTGAAATATCTGTTATGTTTTGGTCATAGACTGTTTATAACAGTGGACTCAGACTCTGGGTCTGTAAAGTGAAGCCAGTGCTGAAGAGCCTTAAACCTTCATTCTCTCTAATGACCATCAGGGGGCGACTCCACTGGTTGTTAAAGAAGTCAGATTGTATTGAAGTCTATGGGAAAATGTCCCTACTTCTCCCTTGATTTATTAGCTCAGTAAATGTTTTCCTAATGAGTTTATGGTCTCAGTCTCTAGTTTCAAGTCTTCAATACAACATGATGTTCATTTTTTAAATGATGGTCCATTTAGAGGGAAACAGACCATAAAGCATGGATGCATCTGGGCGTGGCTCCTGAGTGACTGAAAAAGCTGTTCAACATCAGTATGTGAGGATTGTCACTGTGCGCTTGCTGACGTTAGCACGACTGTAGTACACATCACACAGAGTACACAGCTGTTAGCATGTTAGCAACCTGACATACACGTGCACGGTTGAATGGCTGTGATGACACATCTGTATCTCTGAGGCTTCAGTACTGTCACATGTCAGTCACATGAGTGTTTTTTGAAGAACACACAACACCGCCACATCTGGCAAAGTCTACACAATATTACCTGCTGTGGATTAGACACTTTAAGTGTAAGCTTATAAGCTGGTTTGACTCGTGCGTTTATGCAGTGAAAGCTTCTTTGTGTAGATTTAATTAATGATAACAGATGGTCACAATATGTTTAGGGCTCACCGAGCGCTTCGTCGCTCATTCCATGTCTCTGCTGTATTTTATTATTTTTTTTTTCTATTTTCAGAGTAAAAAAAAAAAACCTTCATCCATCCTATTACATTTCATCTCCGTCCGTCTCATTAAAAGTAGGCCTACCTCTCCTGATGACAGGTTGACAGCCGGCTGATGATTGATAACACTTGACAGCTGCAGGTTGGTCCTCGCTGTGGCAGCAGCTGCTAATATTTCTCACCGTGAGTTTGATTTCCATCAGTGACATGTTTACCGTCAGTCACCGTGGCTGGTGGGTTTCATCAGCTTCGTGTGTTAGCAGGTGGATGTCGTCGCCCCTGTACGTATGTGTCTGACTCCCAGTCTGTCTGTTGCTACCATCCCCTCCACCCCGGCACCAGATGTGCTTGTCTCTTTTGGGAGCCTTACCTTTACCACTGCCTTTGAACACTGATAGGATTAGGAGTGTTGAGGCTTAGCACAGTTTCCTCGCCGCTTCGCCATCTAACCCAATCAACTCTGAGTGCAGCAGGGATGAGAGGAAGAGGTACCGTGCCAACACCTCTGTCCACACGCTTTTATGTTGTACCCCTTCACAAAACATGGAACACATTCACACTGGGCATGCTCAGAGCAGCTCTGAGTGTTGATCTCTGTCATATCTGGCATGTTTTTGCTTCATCTCGATGTCTAAGGCAAGACTGTTCAAAATGAGATATATATGAAGGAATTTGTTGGAGTCACAGTACAAACATCAATATACTGTTATGTGTCTATGAAGTGATATGCAGCTAATTTTGCATCAGTTATTACTAAAACTAATGCTGATGTTTTAGATGTGGACGGTCTAATGGCCTTGGCTGTGAACTGAAACAGTATAATGTGTAAAATTCTCTGTATCCTAAAGCGTTTGGACTGTTGTCTGACATGATAGTAGTGTCGTCATCTCAGTCGGACTCAGCTGTGGCATCGCTGTGTGTTCATTCTTCTATGAGCTGGCCACAGTGAGGAGAAATACTACTAAGTCACTGATAGTTCTAGATCACAATAACATTGAGTTTCTCAAGCTACAATTTAGTCATTGTTTCATAATGGCTGTTAAAAATGTCACATCGGACATTTGAACACTGACTGATAGGACGAGAGACATCATGCGATATGTGTGGTTTAAATTGGAGGCTGTGTCTGTGCCATCAGCGCGGACATTTCTGTGTAATGCCCTAGAAGTCCAGGCTCTGTTTATTTTGAAACACATGACGTACATGAATAAAGTTTGTTTATACAGCAGAGGCCTCTAATGATTTACGATGCTACTGGGGCGCTAACATCAGCAAGGGGACACGGGTGGGCCCAAGAGGGGGGCTGGGGCTTTATCATCTCACTGGTCAAGTGCTTAGTCAAAACTTCACCAAACCACAGTGCTTCAATGTTGGCAAAATGATTTATTTATGTTTAATTTTATGCATGTGGCCTGACACCTTCATTCATCCCTGTGATAATCGAGGTTGTGGAGCATCTAATATAAAACTCACTGGGGAGCAACCATTGTACCAGCGACGTGCTGTTATCACAATAAAGAAGGTTCACACCCAAATATTGATGCTGTTGGGAGGGAGCTGACTTTAATCTGAATTTACTGAGATGAATTTGATGGTACCAGAAAGGAGGACAAAGGTGTTGGTAAGGAAACTTATGTCTGGTATGTATATAGTGTCTAATATAGCAGGCAGCCAACAGATCACTCTTTATATATAATATGGGGATGTAAGTTTACTGTTTCATTTTTTTTTTATACATTATTTAAATGTGCCTCTACCTCTATGTGGGAGTCTGTGCCCCCCCCATCAAAAAATTTTCTAGACCCGCCCCTGCAAGGGAGCAGAAGACATTCATCTGTATCTCATATTCACTCAGTGTTACACTCAAACATGCTAATTTGAACAGTAGAGAAGCATTTCCTGATGAAGATGAATGTGATGTTGTCTTTATAATAACATGAAAATGTATTGACCTCATTGTACTGGATGAGTTATAGATGTAGAATAATGAATTAATTATAAACCAGAGTTAACGATAAGCTGATGTAAAATTGATCAATGGAGCAATAGAGCATGAGATTGGTGTTACACCTCAATAATTCATTTATAATTAAACTCAAGAGGCTTGTAGCAGACATCTACTACTACTCTCAGTAATAATAATCATCATCATCATAATAACAGTTTACAAAGTGCTTTAACACACTAATCAGAGCAGGACATGACTGAGGTGGATTTACAGTGGGAAGACAAACAATGTACTTCATTATAATTACAGCATGCACATACGCAAACAATAAAAGGGTGATACAGAGACGAAATTTAAAAATAAAAAATCTAATAAAACAATAAATACATAATAAATTATTATAATAAAAGGATACAATAGTAAAGAGTAAAACGATGACATCACCTAAAAGCAAGTTTAAAAATGATAACATCAAATTGAAAGCGCCTGATCAATTTATGACATTGTAAAACAAGAGCTTTTAAAAATGAGGGAGAGCACATCGTTCAAACTTTGTTCAGAGACTGTAAGAATGGTGGTGCTGCATTCATTCAGAGCAACAGGATGAATTAAGTGTAGGCTCTGCTGTGATCAGTGTCACCATTGTGTACGTCACCTTTGCTGTGGTGATGTCTGGCTTCATGTCAGCGACACAATAATTACCTCCAACAACAACACAACAACAATTACTACATAAATACAGCTACACTCTTCTGTCTATTCTGTATTCACACACTCTACTTATAGCCACGCTGACCCAAACCCTCCTCCCTACCATCCACAGCAGCCATGTAATTATGTGACACAATTACTATTATTATAATACATTTTTCACGCTTTATGCCATGAACACTCACTATGACATATAAGCCACACCTCAATCCTGAACTCAGTCTCTGGAAGACAAACTGTCTTTACTCCTGACTCCAAGCATCGTACAGTCATCGCGCACACACAGTTGGGCTTCATATTTATCGGCCAGATTTTTTGTGACAACCACAAAATCCCTTTGACACCCTGATAACATCAGTCAGCTGTAGACAGACTGAGAGCAGCAAAAGTGAATTCAGAGTATTTATCATTTTTATGAGTCCAATTTACTTTTAATAAGACAGACTGGTGTCATGAAATGCTATGGTGACAGAATGTGCCATAACCTTTTTAAGTAGTATTGTCATACTGTAAAAATACTAATCAAAGTAAAAGACCCGCTCTTTCACATTAAAAGTAAAAATACAGATATACAATCAGCAAAATCTACTGAAAGTATACTGATAGGTCAAATTTATGCAGTTCAGTGATTGTTTAAAACAAAGTGGAACAAGGGCTCATGGGATGTGAGGCAGGCGAGAGTCAAAGTGGACTAAAGAATAGAGCTGGGGATCTCAGGACAGCCTGGAGGCTGGGCAGGGGGAGACCAGAACACCTCTAGGGGCTGCCCTGGGGGCAGGTTAGGGGTAAACCAGGACAGACAGGTGGAGCTTGGGAAGAAATTGAACATTCAGGTATCCTGCAAACTCTATGTGGGGAGACAGAGCTGCAGTAGCAGCGACACAGCAAATACACAGCCAGCGTGAACAGACATAAGTGTTTCCACAATGCACATGTGCCACACATCCAGTATGTCTGTGATGTCAGGAACAGATCAGTACAGCTGACTCAAATAAATGCAGGTGACAACTGAAACCAAACAGAACAGAGGACGTCTGGTGGGACAGACAACTTAGTAACAACTAGGAACTAGGAAGAGGTTTAGGAAGAGACTAGGACCCCGACGCAGGAACAAGCAAGGTCTCAGCTGCAAGGGACAGCCAACCTACGGGCAGGTGAGATGCTAGCAGGGACCCCCAACCAGGGAACAGACCCAGGTACGAACAGGATGTTGGCTGGGACCCCTGTGGCAGTAACAGACCCTTGACGAAGAAACAGACAGGACATTAGTGGGCGCCCAAAGGGAATAGACCACCTTGACATTACCCACTGGTTTGTGAGCTGCTTGTCCAATGTCATATAAATCTAGTGGAGTAAAAATCCAAATATCTAAAATGTAGTGAAGTAGAAGTATAAAGGAGAATGATATGAAAATGAAAACACAGTTTAAGTACAATTTACTCAAGTCATGTTATTTAACACCACTGTCAGTTAGCTTTTCAGCTTGTGAAAACAAATGCTAGTCATAAAGCACGTGTTTCTATCAGTGGTGTATACAGTAGAGTAGAGTGAACTTTACACCTGTGTCCTGAAGATGAATTTTATTACCTAATCCCTAAGTGTGGAAGATGTCAGGTCAGGTTTTCCTGTTGAGCACTTGATGCATGTGCTCATGGATTAAAGGCTTCTCATTTAGCTCTGCACTGTCAACTCTCAAGCCACAGGTACATTGACATGCAAATAAATAGCGCTTCTACCTCGGTTTTAAGGCTTTTTTGAGGCCTTTTTGTTTTGGCACATTGGAAATACAGAAAAAAACAGACTGAAGCAATCAATCTGAATTTCATGGACAACAATAAAGGGCACTGTTTTGCTTGTTTGTCTTTTAACAAGGACCTAACGACAGTTGAACTATTTTAAACATAAAGCCCAGCTGAATATAAAAGCAATAAGAGGACCACACACACTTTAGATGGTCATTTGCATTTTCTTTTGATATAGAGCGTCTGACATTTCTATCTTTGGTCTACTTCGTCACTCCTGGCCATCTGCCAGCAGAAAGCTGACACTGAGCAAACTTGGTATTTTTCCATAAACAATTCCTCACAGTTCAGAGAGTTTAGCTTTATCAGAGACGGATGCGCCTCTGAATAATCCATCCACAAGTAGCTCTTTGATAGCTTGTCAGGAATACACAAGGGACTGTTTCTCCTCTGTTTTATTTCTGTCTCTTGAGGCTAATACTTAGCAAATATCTCAGCCATTCTGACTGAGTGACTCAATCTTCAGGTGTTTTGTCTTCTTTGAGGATGAGTCCTTCTACTGTGGACAAAAAAAAAAAAAAAATCCTCTGCACTCAGGCTGCAAGGGATATCATTGAGCAAACAGCAAAATAACCATTTCCTCTGGAGACAGTGAACTTTGCCTACCACTTCCCGCCTAGAAGAGCTATTTTGTTTGTTTTTGATGCCCCCCCCCCCACATGCTCTCTCTGGGATCACGAGGCTGCTAATTAGGACGTGCAACGTCTTCTGTAAGAAGGAAAGACAGGATGTTATCGGAGGATGCTGAGGGCGCCATAGTGCGGCATGGTGACGTGCTAGATGTACAGTTTAACTACTGATTGGCCGTCACATCAGCTCCGGTCGTCCTGTTTTTATCTCTGATGGGGGGGAAAAAAAGCCTGAGATGCAAGAGTCAAATTTCTCGCTGACTATCTGAGTTGTTTTGTTTTGTGGAGTGGTGTCACAGAGGGAAAACGTAAATCTGTCACTATGAAAGTGAAAAACAAATCTTTCTGTGGATAATTGATCAGCTGATTTAAAATGATTAAAAAAAAAATTTAAAAAAAATGTCTTTTGAGATTGAGCCCCTCACATTCACAAAGTGTATATTTCTGAATCTCATCATCCAGTTGACCAGTAACAGTAATATGCTATTTCTCCTTGTCGAGAGGTAGATGTGAAAGCTGATTCCACTCTCATATCAGCCTGTTGGATAGTTGGGAACAACAGCCGATTACAGCAGAAAGACTGAAAACGGGGGGTATCTAGCTTGGTAGGCAGTTTGTCATTTTACTCTTTTTGTTAATGACATGCTAATTTGCGACTTTTAGAGGTGGCAGTAAGTGTTTTTTTTTTTTTGTTGTTGTTGTTGGTTCTCTTTACGCAGACACAGACCTGCTAGTCTTCATGCTAAACTAAGCTGACCTCTTGGCTGTAGCTTCATATTTAACTGACACGTATGAAAGTGGTATTGATTCCGTCATTGAACCCTGCACGGATGTTGATGAGCTTTTTTTCTCATGTCAGCCGAGCAGCTTAGCTCAGCAGAAAGACTGGACACAGTAGGTAGCAAGCCTAGTACAAAGTCACTGCTGTCTAAATCCCTTTGTCTTCCACTTAATAACATGTTTTTTGTGAGTTTGAGAAGTGGTAGTAAGCAGTCAGATTTTTTTTTTTTTTTTGTTCGCACACAGCCAAACCTGCTGCCTCTCCCTGCTGCTAGTCTCCATGCTAAGCTAAGCTAACCCCTGGCTGTAACTGATACATATGAATGTCTCATTGAGTCTCTCATGTAACTCAGCCAATAAGTTTATTTCCCAAAAAGTCTAACTATTCCTTCAATGCTCCAATCTTTCCTCTATAATTGTGACAGCTTTTCCCATGTTTTCTTAGGAAAGATTTCTTCTTCATTAATGAATGCCTAGTATTTTAGATATGTTTGTTGCAAGGTCATAGCAGAAACATCGCACTCCAAATTTCACTGGTAATCCTCTTTAAGATGCTTCAGTCCTTTGTAAAGATTCCAGTTTGGACGCACGCGTGTGTATGTATGTGTGTGTGTGTGTGTGTGTGTGTGTGTAGGCTGTGGAAGTCTGTTTACCAAGAGTGTTGACTCACTTGATGTGGCATGGGAAAGCCGCCAATGTTTCTGATAATGTACTATATGTCATGGTAGTTCTCATTTTACAACATGCTCCAACTGATTTCATTTTCACCATCTGTTGTCCACCCATGCTCCGCCTGCTGATGATATAATCTAGAAAACACAAAATGCCAGCAACTGTTATTAGACACAAGATCACTTTCAAACAGGAAAGTTCCCCCCACATTCTTTCACCAGTGGCACTTCAGGTTAAATTAGCATCTCAAGATGTTTGACACCTTCAATTAGCATCGCTACACGGCAGACAACCTCATCCTCGCTCCTCCTCCACCCCCCTGACCCTATATGTTATCAGTCTTTGTGTCAAAACAAGATGAATGCCTCTCCCTTTCCCTCTGCAGAGCCCTTATCTCCGATTCAAAGCATCGTCCTCCTCTCTCCTTCCTCATCGTTTTCAAGGGTATGCAAGACTGGGCTCTTAATTACAGAGAAACCCATTTTTGATCAACAGAGAGTTACATCTAGATCTGTGACACTAAATAACACACCTTAAATAAGGCGCAAGCTATAAATCCTAATCAGAGGAAGCTGTCAGAATCTCAACATCCTGTGGGAAATAAAATGCACTTGGAAGAAAAAGACAATCAAGGCTGTTGGAGATTATGATGAGCAATCTGCGTCTTTACTGTACAGTCACACACCTGATTCTTGGGATCTGTCTTCATACGCACACACAATCACACACACACACACAATCACACAGACACACACACACACACACACACACACACACACACACACACACACAGACTAAGCTAACCATCCAAACATCAACATCTGCTGCATCTAGTTCTGAGAGAGAGGAGGCGGACTGAAGGCAGGGTGTGCATTGCACCATGAGAGGACCAAATGGCGTCATTATGGACCTTGTCCGCTCCTTCAGTGCCTGACAAACTGCTTTCATCTCCCCAAAAACCAAGTCTTTCTCCCGCTCTTGAGTCTTGAAAGCTCATTGCTACACAGCTTGCTCTTCCCCCAGGACCAGTTGACTTGCTGTGCTTTTTATGATGATGTCTTCTCAGACAATCAGTAAAAATGAGTTTTAACAAAAGTTTATGTTGGTTCTCACCAAAATCTAATGAGTTTTACCTCAGTCTGGCTTTGTGGTGGCTCAGAGCTCCACACTCAGCTGGCGGGTCTTGTCTCGTGCTAAGAGGAGAGGTGACCAACAACTCAGTGGCAGAGGATTTTGTGTCAAAGAAAAAAAGCAAAAGTGCCTTTTGAAAAATAACTTCCATGATCACCATCATCATCATCTGCGTCTCAGACTTTAGAATCACGGGTTTCTCAGATAGAGAGCGTTCCTGTTGGCTGTTCTACCAATGCAGATGTGTGTGTGCGTCCCTGCAGATGGACATGTGTCAATATCTATATCAGCATGTTTCAGACATGGAGAGAACACGCACTTCTCCAGGACAGCTGACAGACTGTTAACATTGTCCTGGGATATTTAAATGTGTAGTAGAGGTCGGTTGTGTAAGTATTTCTACCATTAAAGCAGGTGATGCGTCATTTTGAATGTAGCTAACAGTTTATCCTTCTGCTAACTGCAGCTAAAAGCTCATGGCTGCAGATGAGTTGCGTGTGTATAAAGCCTGTCTTGGGCAAACTGCAGGAGGGCGTCTGTGTTCTTACTTTTTTTTTTTCTAGATTTAAGTCTGCACCAGCTTTAAACATAAAGTGTAACCTGTAACCATGAATGAGGCCATCTGTGAATGTTGTCAGCATCCAGAGCAGCTTCTAATCTACAGATACTAAGATGACACTACTTGTTTCATGTGAAATGTCCAGCGTAATCTGTAACATTGCTGTTGTTCCTGAGTTTATTACCTGGTGGGAACATTTCTGCACCGTGGCCTCCCTGTCCCACACAGCAGTCACATAGCTGTTCTTACCTCACTCATCTCCAGCAGAATCCCATCTCTCCTGTTTCACTTAACCGCCTGTCAACCTCCACCCATGCCACCACATCTCTTTAATGGCATCCACTACCAAACACACACACACACACACACACACACACACACACACACACACAGTGTGCCACTGGTGAGAACACATCTCCGTCCATCTTCCTGACACAACAGAGTCACGTCATTCTGTAATGTCGGCCATCTTTTGATTAAAGTGAAGAAATGATCCAGACTCCCAGATTGAAAGCTGTTGGGTTTCTACAGCAGGGTCTAAAAATCTGAGACCACTTTCCCATTCGAGTGAAGAGGAAGGTGTTGCCTGTGTATGTCAACACAGTCACTCTCTCTCTCCTGTCAGGTCATATTCCAGTGGGGGGGGGGTAGAATTCACCATGATCCAATGGTGCCCTGAGATCATGTCACCTGTCATCGCTCCATATTGTCTAGATTGATCTCCACAGCTGTTTGTGTCTCCTGGGACAAACAAGACAAAATACAATAATCTATCATTAATCCCACAACACAGGGGACAGTTAGAGCAGCACAGGGGGGCAGTCCTTACTGTACCAGTGCACGTGTGTGTGATATGACACTTTACAGTCATATCCAGCCTTTTCACCCTCTCTTTTTACAGTCTTGTTGTAGTCATGTCATCTCAGCTCTTGAATAAAAGCCGGAAATGCTGCCTCACACTTTGTGTTTTTCTAATTGACACTCATTAACCCAGGGTGTCGCTTCTATTACAGGTCAAACCAAGGAAGCATATTAATCACTGATTTGTTCCAGATGGCAGCTTCTGTTGGGCATGACATACTGCGCCTGCTAATGGAGATTTATGGAGCACATAAAGAAAGTTGTTGTGCTGTGTTGGGGAGCTGTAATTGTTTATTGATTATTACTACAGTATGAAGGTTTATGTCTTTATTGGGCAGCTAACGTTGCACAGTAGTGCTGCCCTTGTGAATTTGCGGCTCTTTGATAGTACAGATGCCACCAGTAAAATGAGTGAAAACAGTGTGTTACAGCAACAGGAACTTTCCCTTGGAAACAGGAACCTTTTGAGGAACACAGTTCCCCAACCTGCTTTTCCACTGGAGGAAGCCAGATCTCAAGTAGTAGGGAGATCATTTAAAAAGAGTCTCTTCTTGGTGTGTAGCTCGTCCTGCTCTGTCAATGATGGTCAGATTGCCACAGTCATCAGTGTGCACAAAACCCACAAATGCAGCTGACAATCACACACACAATCTGTCAGACGGTTTTGATACGTCACTGGGCTGATAACGTTTCTTGACTTTAGTTCTTGGGAATGTCATTGCAGCTATTTGTGGAAAACCCAACTTATGATATCAAATTTTTAACTAACGTGTACATGTTGACCTCATCTCACTGTGAAAGCAGCTGAAAGCACTGAAACAGATAATGAAACATAATGAAGCAGAACTTTGAGTTGAGATTATTTAAGGTCCTGTTGACCAGAGCCTAACTGAGTGGTTGGTAGTGATGAATCTATTGTCTATCTATCTACTCCTAAAGACACAAGATGGTGTATGACATTATTTTCATCAGTAGATTTATTCTTCAATATATTCTCTTTATTCGTTGTAAAATGTTGATGACGACATTACCAACGTTAAAGTGTAGGAGCAGTTCATGTGGGGACATTCCAGTGCGAGCAGGCAGCCATATGTTTTTTTGTCAACCAGTGATGACTGGTTTACCAGAGCTGAAGAGGGGAGAACCTGTAGTGACGGGAGCTGGAGAAGGAGCCCATGGCAGAAAAACCGTGGGAGCATCCAAGTAAAGTTTCTGATTAAATTCATTCTTCAGAAGAAGTTCTGGCTGTTTGTGTAATTACTCACATTGTCAGGGGATGGAGACAAATGTTCAGCTCTGCAGGTTTAAATAAAGGTCAGTGAGTCATTCAAATGTGGGAGTGGTCAGTGAGTAGATAGTGTTACCTGCTATTGGTGTCTCAGTGTGAGCTACTTCCTGTCTGACCCCGACTACTGAACTTCACTTTAACATTTCCTACCAATACAAACAGGCTAATCCTGGAATAGTGCTCCATCACAGCACTATCAGGACGTCCAGCTTTTTCCTCCCTGCCATCATCCACACAATGCAGAGGAAGTGTGTATATGAGTGTGTATGTGTGTGTGTGTAGAGGATGTCTTTGATATTTTTTTTTGTAGACAATGTGAACTTTTGCTGGTTTTTTTCCTCAGTCGTATTTCTAATCAACAAAAGCAGAGCAGTTTTAGATCGTTGCTGTTAAGTTAAGGCCAAGGCAGCGGGTATGACTCTAAGCCGGACTGAAATTGAGGTTCCATTGTTTCTGTCGCCTGATAAGACTGATACTGTCAGATGGACGTGGTTGGGTTTTTATCTATGCTATGTGTTTAATAAGAGCTTGGAGCTCTGTCCATTGACAGATTTTTAGCAGTTTCTCCTCTCTCGCAGTTCCCATGATGTCACCATCAGATGGACTTCCGATCCAATTAACCAAAGCACTTTCTGTTCTTGCTAAAGGCTCAAACTGCTATCAGAAACCTGCGCATCAGACTGGCACATGAACACTGCTGTGTAAGAACATGGGAGCATAGATATGAGAGTAAGATTTGTGCCATCAAACTCAAAAATGTGTATGAATTGAGTCTTTTTCACAAGTTAACATGAGCATGTTTATCACAGAAAGCACAAGTGTAATGGAATTAACTAAATATTGCAAATAATGCAGGGTTTGTTTATGATTTATGATTTGTATGTTTTTTTTTTTGTGGTTTTGATTAGTTGAGGTAATGAGGAAACAGTTTTTCAAGACATCTCTTCCTGTGTTAGGTGATTTTTTTTGCTAAAAATCCAACGGATGAAAAAATAAAATGTTATGACAATGTAACAGTAAACAGTCATTTGGTGCCAAATGACTTTGCTGTGTGAAGTGTAAATTCACCTACAGGGCATTATCAAAGCAGAAGTGAGTCATGTTAAAGCACTGATGTGAGTGGACCTGTTGACCGCTGGATCACCGCCACTACAGCTACACATTATGTTACTTTTATTATTTTACTGATGGACAACAACAGTTCGTTCAGATTCCTCCTTTGTAATGTGACCAATTTGATCCAAGCCCCGACTACTGGTAGAATTGATCATATTTTCCAGATGTAAGTTGAGATGCCCTGACACCCAATGGAGTCCAAAAGAAAACCTATCTTCTTGTCCAAGAAGAAAATGTCATTCAAAAATCAAAGACACTTGTAACTGGGCTAAATAAAAATCCAGCCCTGGAGCTGAATCTTTCTCAGTAGTTTGTTGTGTGACTCACTTCATATGTTCAGATAACAGTGGTAGCTTTCTGAATAACAACCTAATTTTGTTGTTTATTCAGTATTTATGATTTTAGATGTCATTATGGAACATAATTTCCCATAAGCCTTGATGATCACAGGCTAAACATGAGGACTAAGTCCTTGAGGGAATGAAGGGGTTGTGGTCTGACGTTTGTTATAACAGCAGGACAGAGAGAACTGAACTGAGTCACAGAGATTACAACTAGAAAAATGACAGAAAAAGTTGTTGGTGAATAGACATCAATGAAACCAAGACTGAAGACAGAAATGAAAGAGTCACACAGGCTGACGGAACAGAGGCTGTAACCCCGACAGAATGTCATGAATAAATATAGATTATATATATAATATAGAATAAAAACAAAACTAAGAGTCTGCAGCCCTACCAGCAGCTCTGTGAGGCTGCATTCAGACACAGTGGTGCTTTGAGCTGAAGGCCAAGGTCAGCATGCTAACAATGCTAACATGCTAACGTTTATCATGGCCATTGTCTTAGCTTAGCATGTTAGTGTACTGACATTTAACAATTAACACTAAACACAGTCAGGCTAATGGGATATATTTTAGTTTAGCCATAAATGATCGTAAACTGAATGATGATGCTGATGATGAAGGTGTGCTCTTAGTTTAGTCAGCCATGGATGTCTGCATAAACTGACGGTCGATACGTCCAATAGTTGGTGAAATATTTCACTCAAAGCCATGAGCATCAACCATATGGTGACACCAGAGCAGAGGCTATCCCAAGGGGGACTCACAGTGACTTCATATCTGGAGATATGAAGGGTGGGGTACAGAGGGAGAGATGTGAGGATAAAACACTGCAGGGGGTGAAAGGGGCAGGTTCACGTTGGTGCTCTGAAAACGGGAAGTTAATTATCATAGTTTAACCTGGGTTAGCAGCTGCTGCAACAGTGGCTGTGACTGACAGCTAATGGAGGAAAAACCAAGGCGGCTGAAAAGATTTTTTTGTCAGACAGAAAATCCTTCAATTCACAGGATCATCAAAGTTATTAGGACACATCACGTGGGACTATGAATATGTGCCCATCTATCTTGTAGATATTGACACATGTCACTGGATAAGTAAAAATTTTGAGCTGTTGTTGGCTCTAGAGGAAGAGCCAGGGGATCATCCTGTGGGCACCATGGTTGTGGACTGACCAACTGACCTTAACCTTCAAGTGGGAAACATGGAACATCTGATTGGTTGATGATGATGAAAACATCCTCCACGACCGGTTTTTCCTCACTAACTAACTGTTCCTCTACGCCAGAGTCAAGTTTCTCTAATTATCAGCTCTTCAAGAAATTAAGTCAACACAAAGGTGCTTTTAAACATGCATGTAGCTTAATATAACGTCAAATGTCAAACTCTAATTTAAAAGAAATGAATAATGAAATAATTAGTGCCACATGTAAAGACTAATGAAGGTCACTCGTTGCATGGCCACATCATTATGTGCATGAAAACACAACCGCTGTGACTATGATAAATACTTTTCCACACTGTGCAAGGACAACGGGACCTTCCACTCTAGACTCCACATATCACTCTGTATATTTACAGTACAGCAGCATTCAGTATGCATCCCTGGATACAGACAGCTGTGGAGTCCTGCAGTAGAGATGTGCATTGTCAATACGTACATAAACATATGAACACAAATGCAGACTTCTACAGTTACAAACACACACACACACACACACACACACACACACACTGGTGACCCTCCTGGCCTCACACTATCTGAGCTCCCCCAATTAAGCAGCTGTTTCCATCCTCCTCTACATCTCCCTCTCTGTGTGTCTCTGGCTCGGCACACCCAGCTGATGAGCGGCTGGTAGCTCTGCAGCTCGAGGACAGAGATGACACATTCTTTCTCTCGGAGAGTCTCGCCGCTGCGTCTCTGCTTTAATTAGACTGAAAGGAGCGGCAGCGTAGTTATCAGATGATGAGCTCTGCCTCGCTCTCCAGCCCTGAGTGCTCTGTGTGAACGAGAGGCTCTATGTGTGTGTGCGTCTGTGTGTGCGTTAGAGCACTCATGAACCAAATGTTCGCACAACAATAGCGATTCAAGTGATTTATTTTTATTCTCACAGTACAGACGAACTCTGGTTTATGTCTGTGTATGTGAGGAGTCAGGAGAGCGTGACCATCGACCGTGGGCCAACATGGTTGAGTGTTAAATCTGTGCTAAACCACCTTTACTTATCATACACGGACACTTGATATAATTATTTTCATCTTAGCCTGAATTCTTCAAGGTTTGTTTCAGTATTCACTCATCATTTCCTCTTAAAGTATTTCAGAGTCAGAGAGCAGATATAAAACCTTCAGCCTGAAAGAACGCCTTCCTCTGACTGCAGATTCTAAAGTAGGCGTTAGGACTTGATTTGATTGCATGTGGACTGGGCCACTGTTTTAGTAGAGCGTCTTTTCTCTCCACGCTCACTTTTCCACCATGAATTATTCATGAGGAAGTGTTTTTGTTCTGTCTGTGTGTAAATGTGCTGCTAATGTTGCACTTGACTAAAATCCCTGCATCTTAGTGGAACTAACCTTCAGTGTGAAGTTCATCTTTTCTGTCTCAGCTGGCGCGTGTCGCAGCTTGAAACTAGACACAACAACGCAGGTCATTCCAGTAAACAATCATTTGAAAATTTCCATTGAAATCTGTTTGGAAATGAATGTAGTTTTCAGGCTTATAAACCCGTCATACAGTTGAGTTGTACCTATAGACAGCACTTGTGAATCGTCAACTGTGTATTCACATTTTTGCACATTAGAGGTGATGGATGAAAGTGAAAGTACTTCATGTTGACGTTATTTTTGTGACTAAATAATTCAGTGCTGAATATGAAAGTTATTTCTATTAATGCGACTGCTTGATGAATGCACAGTACATAAAGCACTGCTGTACGTTATGTGTGTCGTCGGTGGTTGGAAACGTGAGCATCCAGTAAAACGAAAGAGCATGTAGTAAAGCAACGAGCTGCGAAGTTCAGCGTTGGTATGTCACAACGGGTCGAGGCAGATGGCCGCAGCACACCACAGTCTGGTTCTGCACAAGGTTTCTGCCTCTTAAAGGAAGTTGTTGCTTGCTCATGGTGGATTTGATGGGTCCTTTTAAATAATTTCAGAGTGTTTAGTCTAGACCTGCTCCATATGTAAAGTGCCTTGAGGTAACTTGGTCATGATTTGGCGCTATGTAAATAAAATCTGATTTGATTTATTACATGTTTCAGTAGTTTATGCTTTTCCCCACTGACCAGTTGACACAATTTGCCACAAACATTACACCACACTCAAATCAAACCACATGGGTGTCTCACTCACGCTCCTCACTTTACTTTAAGTTGAACATACAGTAATATTAGTGTATGTGGAAGTCGAGCTGAAGCTGACTGAGGCAAAGTAAAAAGGAGCTGCACTACTGTTCCTTTTCCATCTGCACCTCAGAGTCACCTCAGCTTCCTGACACACAACTGTTACATGCAGATATTCATCTAAACATCAAAAACATGGCATGCTTTTGTCATCTGAGCTAACCCCCTGAGGACAACTCAAGCATGTTTGCTCCTGATTTGATGACAGACCAGCAATCCAGAGTCAGATCTGGAGGAATGTGGGTTGAGCTGGTTCAGTAGTTTATCTCCATGAGAGAGCAGAGCATCACATCTCCACCCAGCCTCCAGAGAGATCCCTCCATGGGGACATTGTTTCAAACTGAACTACTTCTCACTGCTGATCATCCAGATCAAATAATCTTTCCTTCCTCCCCTCTCCTGTTTTCATCCTCTCATCTCTTCCCTCTCGATCTTTAATGACACTGTGATGAGATATAAGATTAGGATGTAGGCAGAAACCGTACAACATCTTACCTATGACACTCTTATTTTCCATCTACTTCTCCACCTCACTTGCTGTAGAAGTTTACTCAGAGTAGCTGATAACACTCTCAGAGGAAGCAACTAAACCACCCCACCTGTCTTTTTAAGATGCTATTTAAGGTCATCGTCATCAAAGGCTGCCTGGCTTCTGCTTTATCTACAGTGAGGCCTGTAGAAGTAAACAGGCTCAATTTAAAGTGCTTCCTGTAATTAGGAGACTTGGACATACGGAAACACACACACACACACACACACACACACACACACACACACACACACACACACACACACACACACACACACACACACATCAAACTATCATCAAGGGAAAGAATGGGCTCTGTTGGACTCCTTAGCTCACAGAGAAATGCCAACCGACTCATGTGTTCAATACACACTTGGCAAGGAATCTGATGACAGCTTCATCTGACGGCTCATGTCCGATCCATATACTTGCACCACATTGCAAGTCCCTAACTGTATTATAACTACATGCACGCAACTGAGACTGTGTGAATTCAACATACACTGACACATGAATAATGTGTGTAATTGTTGTGTAATTGTTGTTTTCCAAAGCTGGGTTTTTACTGAACAATGAAACAACCTGACTTTATTGTTGCTCTGTGACGGTATGTTATGAGCTAATCTCATTGTTTCACGACCAGAAAATAGTTTCCTGTGACTAGAGAATTAAAAGAGTTAAAGTAGAATTGTGTGTAATAACCTGGCCTGTTAAACAGAATTGTTGTAGACACATCTTTCCCAACAGCTTTCAGAAAATTTGCATACTGATTGCACATAGAATACAATACAGTGCAATTTAATTGAAAATTAAGTTTTATCAAAGGTACACACAGTATAAACCAGTGGAGGCCGTTGCACTGAACATCAGTTAAAGGTCACATACAGTCTAAAGGTCGACCTCCGTGTGGTCTCTTATTATAAATCAGGTCTAGGTTCTATATAAATGCAGTGAAAGGCCTCAGTCCACAGAGAAATGCTCACAGCCTGTTTTCAGAAACTGAGCCTTAAAACCAGAGTCAGGACTTGTGACTTTGTGATGTCACAATAAAGCAGTCACCAACCTCAGCCACACCCCCCTTTTTGTTACCGGAGCTTCAGAGCTCAGCCTGAGAGAGGAGATGATCAACACTTCAGACAAAACACAGGAGAAATTAAGATATGGGACCTTTAAATGCATTTATTTCTATTACAGGCAAGAAGCAGACAAATGTCTTCCTTGTACAGAGAACACATAGACTGACACATCCTGTTGAGGTAGCTTCAACAGATTGTCCTTTTATATATGATGGATTTAAACCATGATAAAGTTTAAATATATATATATATATATAAATACTTTAGCCGTGGACGGTGGCATTCTTTGAAACATGCTAGCTCAGTAAAAACTTGAGGGAACTTCTTCAAAAAGATGAACTGATTGATTTTGATCGTCAAAAGTCATTGTGTCCTCAAATCGCACATTTTTGGCTACAGATTTATAGACTAATTATGACACAGTTTGACACAGATGTGTAATTGAATAAAATTAGTATAAGTATTATTATTAGTGTTTTTGTAGAATATTGTCACAATGTTTCAAAGTTTCAAATTTTTGTTGCAGCTAATTTGCTTCTGCAGCTACAATTTTCTCTCTATCATGATTGACACATGGAGGTTTATGACATCACCTTCTTTCCTATGGAGCCCCGCCCCCTTCAAACCATTTCAAAAGAGCATGGTAAAAACTTGTTGGACGTCTTTGCTGAGTTTTGTTATTCTTCAGGCTGATGAAGTAACTGTTTATCCTCAGTCCACTGCCAGCAGCTTTCAGTAAATGAAAACAGTGGTGATCTGTTGTGACTGTTAAAGTTCTGTGAAACTTTGAGGACTGTTATGGTAATAATATCTGCGATGACCGATAATGAACCACGCAGCTCATTATTTTGAATTAACCCTGCCAAATCAAACTAGACGCAAGTTTATGTGGTTAACTCATCAGTTCATGATTAGACGCTCCAGTACATCCTCAAATGAATTTTTTACCTTAATCCAACAGGTTCGGTTACACACTCACCTATAAAGACATAAGGAGGAGTCAAAGCTGGTCCATCTAACCATGAAACACCTTGTTGAATCAGACTCTGAAATTCCCCCATTTCCTCCAGTGTGACACATCCAGACCTCATTACTAATGTCATTCTCTTCACACTGAACTCGTGCCCATCTGCCTTGCCATCAGTCACCATGGAATATTTAAAGCCAATCGTCGTGGAGCCTGCAGACTGGATTTCAGACCTGCCACAGTGGGAAAGATTAAGCCTCACTGACCAAATTAAGAGTGAAGAGTGAATGTTATGAATGTGATCCCTGTGGCTTTGTTCTTTTTTCTATTTATCCCTCTATTTCCCATCTCTCTGGTGCACTCTCATCGGATTTCTGTCAGGAAATCTTCTTAAAGCAGCACTTGGCAAGATTTTTATGAAAAAAAAAAAAAAAAAGCCAATCTGATCAGGCTAAATCATGAAGAGCAGCCCATCCACGCTAATGAGGAGCTGAAGATTTGGCCCCGTTTCCAATGAAATGCTGGAAGTCTGTACAGGTCCTGAACTGCAGGTTAAGAACAAAATACATTTTCTTTTCCACAATGGTGACAAAGCACCATATCCACACAAACAGCTGAGACCCTGACATCCTCACCGGACAAACATCAGTTGATCGTAACAATGAGAAACTAAATCTAAACATCTATCTTTGAAATCGGTTAATATTTAGTATTTATTGTCTTCCTCCTTCTCCATGAGCTTTATTGTTGAGGTGTGCAGGCTGCTACATTTATTTTCTAGTAACATTATGCCAAAATGTTAAATATCTGTTTAAATTCAGAGAAAAAAAACTCCAGCTTCCTCCCACAGTCCAAAGACAGGCAGGTTTATGTTAATTGGTGACTCCAAACTGCCTGTAAGTGTGTGTGACATATAGACATACAACCGTGTCTCTATTTGTCGGCCCTGTCCAGGGCCCTGTACCCCCTCATCCAATGTCAACTGGATGCCCAAGATAAAACCAAACTTACGCGCTCTCATCCAACTGTCAGTCAGCTCCTCTGTTCACAGGAGGCCTGGCTCTCTCTGCTGCAGCAAATCTTCTTAGGGTCTGAAGAGCAGCCGACACAATGACTCTCCTCCTCTCCTCCATCTCCCCTTTTGTTTCATCTCTCTCTTTCTTCTACTGAGATTCTTTTGCTCTCTGTCCATCTGCCCATACCACAATGACTTCATTAGCATGGTTGTCTATGTACACCTCTGTCCCCTAAGTGTAGCCTACACGTTCTCCGTCTCTCTCTGTCACTTCTCCACCCCTTCTGTCCCCACGGTGACATGGAACTGATATCCCTCTGTGGAGATCTCTTTACATGGTTCTCTGTTGCAGCTGTAATTCCACCTGTGCCACTAAAGCATAAGAGCTGTTCATTAGAGACCACATCAGCTTCATTCATCTGATTTGACTTAAAATCAAGGAACCACGTCTTATTTCCAAAACGAATCATCTTAATCAAAGATCCCTTTGGGAATCAGACTGAAAATTAGTTGTATGATATATATACTTATTTATTATGAAATGTAAAAAAAACTTAAACAGGAGCTGTAAATAAAAACTCAAATCAGTAAGAGCTTTATATCACCGTGATCTTTAGCTGATTCCACAGTTTCAATGTTATTTTCAATGTTACCCCCCTAAATGCACGTTTTTATTTATAACATTAATTGCACACATAAAAGGGAAATGCATAAAGTATAATACTGTGCTTTGTATTCTACTTTGTTTTATTATTGAAATATTTGAGATCATCCACACAGATGTTATGGGATTAAACAGACAGGACACTTCTCAAATGTGAGTTTCGAGCAGCACCAGGGAACTTTGCAAGTTGGTGACCCCAAATGGCAGAAAGCCTGAGGCAACTATTCAAATGCTGGGAACTTCAATACCCAGAAGTCATGAACCATGAGATTAGTAGACCCAGTTTCTTTTTTTGCAGAGTCCAGCAGGTGCAGAGGTGCTGAAGAGGTTCAGCTGTCACAGATGAGTCTGGACAGAGCATTCAACTCAGTTTGGGATTTCATTTTGCACTTACATTTAATTGCATCACTTCCTGTGCATGGAGACATATTCTAGTTAGTGACAACTGTGGCGCCCAAACAATGGTACTAATTAGTGGGAATGTGTCTGAAGCCGGCTAATGCAGTATGCATGGTGCATATGTGTGTGCAGACTTAAAAACTCTATTTCTGGGAGTGCAGCGTAGTTAACAAAGAGAGTTTGGGTTAATATACCATCCTTTTTTAAATTATTTGCATTCACCTGCCACACATCTGATGAAGACATACACACACACGCACTCACGCATACACACTTAGAGCTGGCAGCTACATTACACTGATCAAACAGTACACTTTCCTTCCACATTGGATTTGTTAAAAAAAAAGACAATGATTTATCAGGCAGAGACTGACAGACAAAGAGAAATCCTGTCTAGGTGAGAGGTGGAGAGGTTAGAGATGAGAGAGAAAAGGGGAGCGTCAGGGGAGAGTGAATGTGTGTGTGTGGGTCACCTTCCTGCTATATTCATCTCCTGCTCCAGCTCTGTCTCTCACTGCAGTTGTAATAGACACAGTAAAAGGGGAGGATGTGCATTTTCTAACAACAGTACATCAAATCACCTATAAGATCATTTGCAACAGAAACACGTGAACAGAAACATGAGAACAGACACTTCACGTTTGTTCCTCAGGAGCTGAACTGTTATGACTCTCTGCTTCCTCCCTGTGGCCATAAACACTGACTACATTTTACTCTGCCACTGAGCCCTCAGTGGTTCATGTCAGGCCACTCCAGATAAACTGGATCACCAAGCTTGTTCTTCCTTCATTTCATTTCATTTCATTTATAGTTTAACCTTGACTTGAGGTGATAATATCTGCTAAAGACAAACTGAATTCAGTTTCCCCTTTGATCAGACATTCAGTGACAAAGAGCTCATCCAGAAGGAGACACCTGGATCACACCTTGTCTACTGTATTTACTATGTTGGGTGCTAAAGCATGCTTCATGGGAAGATTTCTTTATCTTAATTGAGGTAAATAGAAGTGAAACAGAAGTGAATATTTTGACTCTTAGATTTCCTCAAATCAAGTTTACAGATGGAAAAACAAAGAAAGCTGCTGCAGGGACGCAGAGAGCTGTGTCTCTTCAGTGACCAGATTATATGTCAGTGTGTCTAAAAATTGCAGACAAGCAGACAGACGGACTGAGCGACAGAAGCTCAGGTTGTTTTAGTTGCTGTCCTCGAATTAGGCTTGGTCGGTCTGTGACATCGACTCAGAGGGTGTTTTCTGTAGAATGAGGAAGACATGGAGGTTCTCCAAACTCTGATGGTAGGAATAGCTTCAGGGCGTTGATAAAGGTTAATGGGCTTCAAAAAAATGTTGAAAACTTTCTTTTATTTCTTTGTGTGTGGGTATAGATGATGTTATTATCAGTTATGGATTGTCAAATCTCATTCTGCAGTTTGTTTTCACAGGTCAGGTTCTTGGGTTGAGACACTGGAATATTCTTACATGACAGAGTTGAGTGAGTTGAGTGTTGACTGACAGTTTTCTTCTCTCTCCCTCTCTCTCTCCCCAGGAATATTAGCTCAGATCCAGATGCCCCAGGTCAATGTGGATGTGATCGAGGGTCAGATGGTGGAGCTGAAGGCCTCGTACGTGGTGCCGGGAGGCAATGACCTGAGCACCAACACTGTCCTGTGGAACTTTGTCTCTAACAACACCCAGCTGGTGAGGAAGGGGGGTGTGATAGCTACAGCATCTACAGTCCACCAGTAGAATCTTTTTACGTTGCCATCTGTGGCTATAATATCTGGGATTACCATTATGGAGGATGTTTACTTGTTCTTATACTGTTAATCTGGCAAAAATCTTCTTTTGTAAACCCTTAGAAATGAATCCAAGACAAAAAAGGCTTAAAGCTTTCATACAGCCACTGTTATATTTCTTTACTGCAGCAGCTGTATGTGTTTGCGCATTAGGGTGAAGATACTGTAGATTTGTTTCCAAATGAGATTATTTGTGAAATCACTTTTGCAGTAAAATATTAAATGAAACTGAGAAATTTTGTGTAACAACCCCATCTGAACAACTCCCACCTCAACACCCCCCCCCCCCCCCATTCGTTTTTTTACACGTTATCTGGGGACCTGGCTGTGGCTCGGCTTACATATCTGCCTGGGTCAGATTATTGTGCTGTACAGATGGACGACCCAAAAGAGGATCACAATCAAAGAGAAAACACAGGAACAGAGAATTCAGAGAGCTGGAAAAGACACTGTTGATTAAAAGTGAGGCTTTTTTTTTTTTTTTTTTTTTTTTTTCAAACGCCTGGACAGCCGTTCACTGTCTCACTCTGCTACACCTTCATTTGGAGCCAAAAAGATGAATAAAAAGAACAAAATCTGACTGCCTCAGAGCTCTGCCATGTCTGTAGAGAGTACAGCCAGCTCAGTATGATGCACAGTTCAGCAGCTAATGTGGGGTAATCGCTTCTTACTCATTAACTTGTAAGTTGAAGTTTGACGTCTGTTGTACAGTTTGCAGTAATATGGAACTAAATAGTTTACTAAGGCAAATGGGCCCCCTTTTTTCACCAAATATAAAGCAAATATCACCAAATAAAAGAGTTAATAGTGAATTTGAATAGTTAAGAACTCTTCACCTGTGGATTGATACAAAGCAGTTGATAAATGAAACTTAAGACTGAAGAGCTAAAACCTGCAGTTCCTCCACAGACCACTAAAGTCTGGCTCCAACAGTGAGTCAGTCCACAAAGACTCTTGCTAAATATCCAACTTGTGCAAAAACAGTTTGGTCTTTGCCACAAACCTTTGGCATGCACCAAAATCTGAGCTCCACACACGCTCCACCTCTTTGCCTGTTTTTGAATAAGTCTGGAGTCAAGGGGCGGAGTCAGGCACCGCCAAGATGGCAACAGTGGAGCAGCTTACTCTGAGCTTCAAAACCTGTGGGTAACGTCATGGAGGCTATGTCCATCCTTATATACACATTTGGTGCTCTACTGAGTGTTTGGTGCTCTGCTGAGTGTTTGGTGCTCTACTGAGGATTGTGTATGTGCAACGTAGTCAGGATAAACTACTGTGACAGTGCGAGGAAATATTTCCAAAACAATGGGAAGTATGGGATCTCACTAGTTTGCATTTATTGTCTCTAAAGCCTTATGATCCAGCACCATATCAGCGTCACATTGTGACACATCACAGCCTCCTAAAATCCAACTCAAACCTGGTAATACAATACAAGTCTTAAATCCCAGGTCAAGGGACTCTGTGAGAAGTACAAACTGTGCTCCATGTAACACAGTTTGCTCTGTAATGCATTCCACCAAATGTTCAATCACAATATCCTGGGAAAGAGATGTTAGGACTGAAAATCCCTTTGACCCAGTATAACTGCACAAACACAATAACATTGACATGAATCTCAGAGAAACCGGTTGTGCTTTTATTTCCTGTTTCTTCCTGTCTGACATAGGTCTCTGGTCTTTTTTCCAGATCATTGCCTACACCAAAGGTAGCATAAGCATGGGGAGCTCCCACTTCAAGGGCCGGGTTGGTTTCACCACCAGCATGCCCTCACGGGACCTGTCTCTGTACATCAACAACACCCGCGAGTCTGACTCAGGACGCTACTTCTGCCAGGTCATCATTCCTCAAAGTAATGGCCTCACAGCCGAGCTCAGTCTGGATGTGAAGGGTATGATCCAGATTCTTCTCAAGACCAAGACTGATTTACAGTTAATGTTGTATAATCTAACAAAATCAACATTTTATAATCCTCTCGCTTCTCCTCAGTCCCTCCTGCTGTTCCTAAGTGCTCTCTGTCAGGGAAGCCGGTGCTGAAAGAAAACGTGACTCTGAGCTGCATGTCCAGCTCTGGGAAGCCCCTTCCTATATACAAATGGAAGAAAACCAGTCCCACCTCTGAGGTCTTCTTTTCACCCATGCTGAGTGAGTGGAGCCCGCTCAGTAACCCTTGTAGCTAAATTAAACTTCTGTCCCAGTAGCTGTTATCCTCCAGTTTTGACTGACAGCTGGAAGATTTTCTGTGTGTGTGCCAGAATTGGTCCAGATGTGGAAGTACCATTTGACAGTCACCACGTATAAGAGCCAGACTTGGACCGTGGCGTATACTGGGCCAGAAGAAACACGTGCATGTTACCCAAATATGGGACAGATGTATCTTGCTATCTGGGAACTCTTCACTTGGAAGATTTGGTCCATTTATCTCAAAAGGAAAAATCTTTCTTGCTGAGATTTTTATCTGAAGCTCTTTTAATGTGTGGTATACAGGGCAGGCCTTCTAATATTAAGTAAGAGAACTAGTTCATTGTTTGTTTTTGATGTTTCATGACTTGTTTCCACTGTGTTTCCACACTAACTTCATGCTTCTTGATTATTTTTTTTTTTTATGGATTGTTGAATAACATAACACATCTTCTGCCTTTGTGAATATACATTTGGAATAATCAGTTACAGAGATCAGATTTAAATTTGTTTCCATATACACAAAGTTGAGATTGGTTAAATAGTTAACAGCTAAATTTGAATTATCATGTGAAACAATATGATCCTGTAAATTAGCTGCATCTGCTGTCTGATTTTGTTTTTCTAGATGAGAAGACCGGCACTCTGAAACTGAACAACCTGAGCAGCAACATGTCGGGGAAGTACGTGTGCACCGCCAGCAACTCGGCCGGCTCAGAGAGCTGCTTCATCAACCTGGAGATCGTCACCTGTACAGTAAAATCAGGAACCGATAGTTAGTTGTCACCCAGAACAATACAGTGTTTGCCATCAGTGACATATAATCATTGTGTGTTTTAACAGCCACCAACGTGGGTATGATTGTTGGGGCCACTGTGGGCTCGGTGGTGGGCTTCATCTTCCTCCTCCTTATCTGCCTTGTTTTCGTGGTCAAGAGGCGACGGGACAATGAGGACGACATGGCCAACGAAATTAAGTGAGTTCATGTGGACACAGCAGCAATGAAGGAGTCAGTGCTCAGTCAAAATGTGTCTTTATAACAGTTTATGGCTCTGTGGCCGATTCATTCAAAAGAGATGGGTTACTTTATTTAAAGCCATCATCAATTTATAGGACAAATTATAAATCAGAGCTACATATTGTGTGCATTGTAAACAGTTAATTCTCTTTCCTATTGGGGAACAAATACATTATTTGAATATGAGCAGGAAATGCATTTCATTTTTTGCAGTTATGTTTATGTACAGTGACCTTTGATGTCCATCAAGGACAACAACCATAAATCCCCAGAGATATGAGGCCCGAAAAGGTTCCTCTTGAGCTCAGAACAGATTTTGTCTTCAGTATCATCCAGCTGATTGTTGTCTCCACCAAAACACAGGGCTTCCCATGATGCACATTTGATAAAATGTTAATAAATAAATTAAAGCCTAAAAACTCTTACAAAGTGTTATTATTTTTAAATTCAGTGTACATCCAGTGACCTTCCATCAGTTGTGAGCTGCTGTTTTGAAGCCTCCGGTTTGTAAATTGACTGTCACCAACTTGGTTTTTTTGAAACCAGAAGAAACCATATTTGGAGGAGAAGGTGGAGCAGAGGAGTCTGTCTGCTGGTTGTCAGACAGGTCACCGTGTGTGATACAGTCTGTCAGTCAGACAGTAGCCGTCAGTTCAGTTTCCATCCAGTTGTTTAACACTCAAACAGCTGTTTTTGAGGGTGGGATTCAAATACAATTAGTTGTTATTTTATGTATGTAGATAGATGCTTGATACTGATGGGTTTTAGTTAAGGTACAGGGACCTCAGATACAGATACAGACCCCTGTTTCCTCTCCACCTCCAGGGAAGATGCTCAGGCTCCAAAGCGTGTGTCCTGGGCTAAGAGCGGCATGGGTTCAGACATCATCTCCAAGAACTGCACCCTGTCATCTATCGCCTCCAGCCCACACCACAAAGAGCCCTCCCACAACCACCACCACCTACAGCAGTACCCCCAGCGCCCACCCTCAGACACTGCCTCCATAATCACCGCCACCGGCAGCATGGCCGGCTACCGACCATCCCGCAACCACGGAGCCTCCACCCCCACCCAGTACAGCTACAACAACAACAGCACCATGCCACGGGGACAGACCATCCCCGCTGAGGCCATCACTAATGGGAACTCCCTCCCCAGACCAGAGCGCTACACCCAGCTGCCCCAGGCCCAAGTGCTGCCGCAGACCTACAGCCAGCCTCAGCTGCAGCTCCAGGCTGCTCCCTCCCCACCACCGCTGCCCTCCGGCATAACCACCTCTAACATCACCCGTATGGGAGGGGTGCCTATTATGGTGCCTGCACAGAACCAGGCCGGATCTCTGGTCTAACGCCAGCCAGTGTTGGTGAAACAGTGCTGTTGACAAAACTAGTGGAATACTTTTTTAAAAGGAACGCTTTAACTACTATTTAGCAAAGAATTACAGTAGATGAAAATGTCAAATTCACTTATGCTTTTGCATCAAGAAGCTTTCATGACAAGACTATCAGATACAGACTGTTTACTTGCTTTAAGTATACGTAAATCTTTTGTATTCTGTATGCACTGTATACATTGCAAACTGTGTATAGACATGATTTTCATACATTTGTTCAGTATCCTCTTTTCTACTTTGTCAATGCATTTCTAATGTTTTTTTTGTTTTTTGTTTTTTCAAATTTATCTTTTAAATGTTTCATCCGGAAACCTCACTTTTTTTCTCTTCACGTCATCTCAGAGATCCAGGTCTGCTGTGTTGTCTTCTTTGCTTCAAAAACTACCTGAAGGAGAACTCATCTAGACCCAAATAAGTGTAAGCACAAAGGGAAGTTGTTGGAATAGGGGGTAATAAATGAAAATCTGTGTATTATTGGTTATATTTCTGCAGCAGACTAGTGAGAAGAAAGATAAGACATTATACATATAATGAAAAAGTTTGGCATCACAAAATATCCTAATCCCTTTTTGGCTTCATTTCTGTCGGTGGTTCAGCTTATAAAATGCTCTTAGACTCAATTCTTCAAACGCAGATTAGCAAAAGCTTCTTATAATATTGAGCACTATTCAGAACTGCGGTGTGACGACTTTGCTAATACACGAGTCGTTGTAATAATTTAAAAAGTTTCCTGCCGCATTGAAGTTGTAAATATGATATTTATTTTCTGTTAAATGTGTAAGAGACAGCAGAGAATCTATTGTTGGCCGCAGCTTGTATGGAACATGTGATCGCAGTGAGAAGTCGCCTGCGACACTGGAAACTGAACCAAAGACGCGCAGGGATGTATCGCCTCGTAATGTCATGTCTTAATCAACGTGACATAACTCACTGCCATAACCCGCAGGCTTTAGGCTTTGATTGACAGCAGATAGCTGATATGAGCTACTGTGAAGGTGCCTAGTTAGTGATCTTCTACCATTTCCTGTCATTAGCTGATGGGGAAGATACACTAATCCTCCCTAAAGCTGGGGAGATCTTTATTGCAGAGTCTCAATGTATCCAAATGGCTACAGGCTGAACACATTTACACTGAATGGCTGCAGAGTGTAACATGAATTACTTTCCAACACAACTTCTGCATTGAAATCTGAATATTATCTTTATTTGTGGCTTTTTTTTTTTTTTTTTAAAAATCTCTTTCTGGACACTTTCAAGTCACACAAATGGCCATTAAAATATCATGTGGGTTAGAGAAGAAAAAAAAAAACATATTTGTATCATGACAGTGATCTTACAACGCATTCCGTTCTGCTGGATTGTCATTACACTGGAGCATATATTTGTGTTTTCTGATGCTGAAAGAAAAGATCTGAGCTTCTTTTACAGACTCAGTCTAATTATTATTATCTGTTTGACACAATCTTGGCAGCACAGTGACATAGTGGTGTATTGAAGGTAAAGTGTTGAGGAAATCATTTTGACGCATCGAACTTATTACAGCTCACTGTTAGCTTGTGGATTTAAGAAGTGTACATTATGAATATTAAAATGTATTCAAGACAAACCTTTTTTTATACAGTAAAGTATGAGAGCACACAAGCAGAATTTTAAATAGTAAATGTAATAGTAAAAGTTTTATGAAGTGGCTCACTGTCAGTGAGTTATAAATCATGGATTGTACATGGACTAACCTGTGGCCAAATGTGCTTATTTATACAGTAAGCCTGAACTGTGGACATTCATGCGCAGTGAGCACTTGTATCCTCCAAATTTATGTTCATGGAAAATGCTTTGTATAATATTTTCAATTAAATTACAAATGATTAGGTGTGTGTGTGTGTGTGTGTGTGTATTTTAAAAACTTGACCATGTTAAAAATAATTCAGTCTGATTTTCAGACTCAGTTTTTTATTTTTCAGTCCAGGTAAAAGCCCAAGAGAGTATAATTAGTGTGTTTTATTTGAAAATCAAACTTGACCATAATGAGCCTGTACAGGTGAGAAATAGAAGTGCCATTTATATTCACTGTACCATCTCATAAATGACTTGTGTAGCTTCATCCACAACATTATTTTTTAATAAATATTATAGTGCACATCTAATTACTGGGCTGTATTTTGTGTTTCTGGGCTTAAAGTAATGTCTCAATGCTTTTTAAATTCTGACAGTTATCTGCTTTAGTGAAGTTCCCTGTTCCAGAGATGATCTTATTTAGCCACCAGAGGACAGCAAACTTCTCTCTTTAGGAAAAACAGGCAGAGCTTCAGTAGAGCAACGATCCTAATGTTGAACTGTTCTCTGAAGTCGGTGTGAACTGAAAATCATCTCCCTGAGGAAACAGATGGTTATTCTGGCACATGCTACAGCACAGTGTCATAAAAGTACCATCAGTAATCATTGTGCGGTTAGACCACTTGTTACTACTACTCAATGATTACACACTTATGTGTGAATTATGTGTGGGATATGGAGACATAACCAGTGCCAGTTGTGGAGACAGTCTTTACCTGGAGACATTTACACTGATCAGCCATAACATAATTAACATACACATTAATTACCTGGTTACCAGTGAAGCAGGAAAAATGGTCAAGAGTGAGGATGTGAGGGACTTTGACTTTGACCAAACTGTGATGAGACGACTGAGTCAGAGCTTCTCCAACACTGCAGCTCTGTGGGATGTTCCTGGGCTGCAGTGGTCAGGACCTACCAGAAGTGGTCCAAGGAGGGAGAACCACTGGACCACAGACAGGGTCAGGGGTCAAGGCTCAGTGATGGTGGTGGGGAGTGAAGGCTGGACCGTGTGGTCTGATCCAACAGAAGAGCTACTGGAGCTCAGACTGCTGAAGAAGTTCATGCTGGTGGAGTCAGTGTGATGCTGTGGACAATGTTCTGCTGGGAAACCTTGGGTCCATTCATGTGGATGTTACTTTGACTCGTCCCACCTCCCTAAACATGGTTCAGACCAAGTCCCCCCCTTCATGGAAACAGTCTTCCCTAATGGCAGTGGCCTCTTTCAGCAGGATAATGCTCCCTGTCACTGCAACAATGGTTCAGGAGCTTTGAGGAACAACAACCAGTTCAAGGTGTTGACTTGGCTCCAAATTCCCCAGATCTCAGTCCAGTCCAGCATCTGGGGGATGAGCTGGACCAACAAGTCTGATCCATGGAGGCTCCACCTCACAACTTCAGGACTTAAAGGATCTGCTGCTAAGGCTCAGCTTCAGAGGTCTAGAGGAGTCCAGGACTCCAGGGTCAGGGGGTGTTTTGGATGGAAACCTACACATATAAGGGAGGTGGTCATAATTTTATGGCTTTTTTTATATTTTTTGATTAGTGAATCATACTTTTTTGTGGCAAAAACATCAGATACAATTTATTATTCTGACTCAATTAAATACATTTGAACAAGGGACTATGTAAATGTTCATCTCTACATATTTATCATCTAATTATTCTACAGTTTCTCGTGGTATTTTTATATTCACATTGTTGCCCCGAGGCAGTTAAAATGAATCTCACTATGGGTCTATTTGTTTTTCATAATGGTTCATCAGAATACAAAGTAAGAGAGTGAGGTATATTTTTCCTCATTTTGTCCGTAGCAACAAGAAACACATGCACACACAACATTTGGGTTGAATGTTTATTAGAATTTGCGATTAGCGATGTAACATTCACCTACATGGCACAAAGGAAGTCATAAATATGCTAATATGCAAATATGCACGCCTTTACTGAAATGAGCTCATCTCGTCAGGGGATGACATCTTCAAGGAAACGCAGTGATACGCCTGCATGTGGCTGAACAGTGGGGATGCACAGAAGCCTGTCGCTCCGATGACAGTAAAATAAAATAGGAAGTCGGCAACAGAAAGTTTTTATCAAGAAATTACAAAAAAGTCAGAAGAGCACTGGATATAAGACAAAAAGAAAAGGAATCAATGAAAAAAAAAAAAACTGCTTAGTAATGCACTGCACCCGTAATAGTTGTTTCTTTTAGTTCACATGGAGCTACAGTACTAAGTTGGCAGAAAAAGGTGCATGGCTTTTGTTTTCATCTGAAACAGTACAGGAGGATGGTGGGCTGTGGATGCAGTATGGCATTTCATCTCTCTCACTGTGTGGTCCTGATGATCAATGAATGACACAATCAACTGTGGTTAAGAGGTCAGTTTATGATTAAGACTCAAAACTTGGCAATGCTGAAATTCTGTTAAAGGAAGGAAAACTTTAAAAAAGTAAAGAAATTAAGGAAAAGGAAAGCAGTGATAACATTGTATCCCTGTACCAAAGTGGTGTTGTGATTGTTAACAACATGTCATGCTCCATTAGTGAAGTCCTTTAAAGTGGGAGTGACCGTCCCACTTGTTTCAGTATTAAGATGGTGGCCATTTTGGGGCTTGGCCTGAACGTAATGTGCAGGGAGGGAGAAGGTGAGCTCAGCAGAAGGCAGTAGTCATAGTTGAGGTGAATAAGATAATGTCGATGGTGAGGATCCATGGTTGATAATGGTAAAAGAGGGGATGTCATGCAGCGTGGGGCCAGAGGTGAGGAGGGTTGGAAAGGCCCCTGGGGGAAGAAATTCTCCATCACATTGTGGCCCCTGGCATGCCCGTGCTTTAGGTAGGACACAAGACTGGAGAGGAAAAACAGGGAAGGGCAATGTAAAAATACTCATCTCATTGTTTTTTTCACAATAACTGGTGTTTAAATCCCCCCCGTACCACATGTGTTGTTGTGTTTACCTTTTAATATGTAATCAGTTAGCAGTGTAGGCACCTTCTCACTGTCCTCCTTCATGGCATAAAGAACTGGGAGGAAGAAAAACTAAATATGTCAGCTCTACCTATGCACTTTCTTTTTGCATAATTGTTTCTGAGGGTTACCCCACCACAACCACCCAGGTTGGACAACCAACCCCCATCTCTAACGCTCAGCTGCGTGGACTCTGAGTTTGCCCTGCTCATGGCCGTTTGTGGCCCCTGTTCCCACTATGGCCCCTCCCATAACTCTCAACAGAAACACACATACATACGCTCCCTTTTTTTCTTTGGTTTCCATAATAATTATGTCCATGCAAGTATCGATGTTGTGTGTGAGCAACAGGCTCCTCATTTAAGCAAATGTCATTCTCACACACAACCGGACACAAAGACACACACTCACACTCACACTCACACAAACACACTTTTTATAGGTTTATTATTTTTCTTTTTCTACCTCTATTTCTCTTTCTCCTCTCTTACTTGTTTGCCCTGTTAAGTATTTGGCTATAACTACATTTTCCTTCACTTGTAATCACTAATAAAGGTTATTTAACCAGACACTTACTTTTTGTGAGCATCTGCAGGTCATCGACTGATGGAGGGGTGCCATTCTTCTCATATGGAATAACTGTGTTTAGATACTGAAAACAAAGTCAATGTTCAGAGGATTTAAGAGAAAACTGGGATATTTAACAGTAACGTTAACATGTAATGATCTGGTGTCAAAGCAGCTTCCTGTTACTGGAGATGACAAAGAAATTAATCGAAGCGCTTAAAGCAATATTTCAGCATTTTGTTTTATATATTTTATTATATCTGTCTGGACCCAGGAGACAGTTGGAGTTCAAAGGGTAACAAACAAAATATGATACAGTAATAGTCAGGGGGTTGTTGTTTATGTGGATTTTATTTTTCTTTGGACGGAGGCAGGTTAGGTGTTTCCCTCTGTTTCCAGTCCATAGGCTAAGCTAACCAGCTAACATATGCAGCATACAAACATGTACAACAGAGTGTTGATCTTCTTTTCTAATATCTAATTCTTGGCAAGAAAGCCAAGGAACATATTTCCCAAAATGTTGAACGGTTCCTTTAAAATTCAATGGACTGTTACAAACAATTAAACCTTTATCACTGACTATAAAATGAAAAGTCAAAATCTGTGATCAAATGTAACACCCCACCACCAAAGCTCAAAATGTATTACCAGACCAAACTTACATTAATGCACAATAGCTTTTCTGTTAAGAATCAGAATACCATTTGCTGGTATTCATTTATTTACTGGAAACCAGTTCACCCAGTGACACCTGCAAACCCTGGAGAAAAACAGACCTGTATTTTCAACTAAGGTCAGCTGAGAAGCTCAAAAGGCTCACGTCATTCATGAGCGTCTGCCTGTGATTTATATGAACAAACACAGGCACATTTCTTGCAGCGTACCGGAGCATATTGCTTATACTGTCAACAGAGATCAGATTACACACAGTCGACCCATCTTCCCTGTGTTTGACCTTAACTGTGTGTTACACTGAGGCACTTGCATAGACATAGACAGTGCAGCTGCTGTAACTGCACTGGAGCCCATGGCCTGAAAAAGGGCCTGTGCATGAGCTGCCTCAGCACAGCTGGTATCAGTCCCCTTCCTGCTCTAAAGAAATTATGCCTCAGCTGAAACAGAGGAAAAGCACCATAATTAATAACCTCACTATAATCAATTACTACGACTTCTGTGGACACTTTTTTTTTTTATTTACTTATCTTGTGACAGCTATATTTGTGTTTGACCAGAAAACTATTTCTAGCGGCTTTTAGACGCAAAGTCAGATTTGAGTGAAGGGTCAGAAGATAAGGTTGCTAAGCTACGCATCTCGCCATGAACAGGGCCGGTGCAACCTCAGTTAAGAGTTGAAGCCACTGGACTGAGGTTTCCCTCAACAATGAAGGGTCTGCAACTTCTAATGTGTCAAAACGTATTTGTTCTTTTTAGATCACACGTGTTTCGAAACTACACTCTTTTGACCTTTGACCTTACCTGTTTATCATTCCCTGTGCTTCCAAATGTCTGTCTGATGCCTGTCTGCAGGATGCTGGACAGTCCCTCCATGCTGAAACGCTGCAGGTCACCATAGATACCACCACACACACATACACACACATAACATTATTATAAATTAGTTCCTTGATTTAAATACTAGACTGAAATCTGATGATGAGTCATTTATTTAGTTCAAATCCAATATAGACCTTTGAGCATCACTAACAAACCATGCTGCTGATCAACATTAGTCACTGTAAGATACAATTAGTCTTCCTGTTTACATTGCTTCAGTAATGCAGCCTCAGGTATCCAGGAGTCACCAGCTCTGCTGCTGAGATTTACATGGAGGGAAAATCCATTAGGTTGTTTCTCTGTTACTGGACAGGGGTTGACTGGACTGGGCTCTTACTGTACGAAGACAATAGGTCCGCTCCACGTTAAGATCTTTCCTGGAAGATGCTTTAGAGGCTAATGGACCAGAGATCCATTATGCTAACAGTCAGAGGAAGGGAAGAGAGAGAGCTGATTCACTGTGGCTTCACCTTAGTCTCGTATTCACTGGAAGGATCAAACATGGCTGTGCATATTCAGAACACACCTATGTAATGTAAATAATGTGTTTCAAACATCTAAGGCCTTCCTTCCCTCACTCACCTTGACAGGCATGCTCCCTGTCTTCTCCGTGCGTCCCACGGAGCCTGTGTTCCCTCCATTCACAGGTTGCGTCACTCCACCCTGCAGGCTCAGGGCCTTGTCCCGGCGTCGACGTTTGCTGCTTTCTCGTTGCTCCTTCTGCCTGTTCTGCACCTCCATCAGGGCTGTGATGAACGTGTTCTTCACCTCCTTCTCAAACTCCAGCTCGTCGCGCCGAGCCAGCTGGCTGACCAGCTCCTCTGAGTACTCGCGGATGGCAGCCTCCACCCGGTGCAGCAGCTCGATCAGTGCTGAGCTGGGCATCAGCCTCAGGCCTGCACAACAGATAAATATGGAGGGACAGTTGGGCATCATTTTAGTATTAGTATATTAGTATATTAATATTAGTGCATATATATTAGTATAATAATTTTTACTGTATGAATATAAGCAACATCAGGGGAGCAAATGCACTGTAGGTAGTTTAGCTTTAGCAAAATAGTCATCACTGAATCACAAAGATCATCAGAAATTTGAGAAAAGTGGGGAACCACTGAGGATGTTCATGATGTGAAGATGAGTCCCCACTGAACGACCCATGAGTAAAAATGAAGCCAGATGTGCATTAGAATAAAGACTGTACACCAATATTGGGCTAATCGGTGTATTTACACAGCTGTGTGTGTTCAACAGTGCTCTGTCATGTTGTTCCCACAGTGTCCAGGACAAATGGATGCTCAGAGGAGCCACATGGATCTACAATATCTCACCCATGGACCTGCTGAAATGATATGTCTGATCTAACCATGAGGATAAATCCAAACCTGAGGTGGATATGGTGACTCTGCATACTTGTCATTTGACCATGATGTCCCTGAACTCATCATAACTGGCCTTTATGTGAGGTCTTCTACTAAATTTGAGGAGGGTCTCAACTTAATTGTGACCCAAAGGGTGGTGTCATTGGAAAGTCTGATCATTCTCCTACTGACAAACTAAGTAGTTTCTTTTCCAGAAAAGATCAAATTTTACATAAACAGTTTTACAAGGAACAGTGTTTTTGCAAGAATGTCACATCTTCACATCCCACACCAGCTGAGAAAGTCCTAAACATATTATTCTTAACACCTGCTGCCCAAGTGTCAGTTAGGAGGTTGCATTAAATGAAAAAAACATCTAGATGATTTCCAGTTTTACCTTCGTAGGAGCAGTTGTTGTTGGAGGCCTGTGACAGCTGCCTGATCTCCTCCAGCAGGGAGTGGCTGGTCCTGGAGGAGCAGTGGCTGCTCTCCTCCTCATCCTCCTCCTCAGTTTCACCAGGATCTGGAGAGTTCTCCATCATCTCAACTATTTCCTCAATGACCTTGGAGAGAGAAAGAGAGTCGGAGAGAGGGAGTTAGATGGATACAGGGAGGTTATAGGGAGACAGATGGATGGTAAGGAAAGTAATCAGGAGACAGGGTTAAGAACATACATATCCATTTGTCAGTAGAGTGTGGCCAGCAAACAAGCCTCCTCTGTAAGTGTGCATATTATCCTTAAATCCATTATTGATGTCTACACTCCAGCAGTGGAGACCAGATTGAGTTGGATGCTGGCAGATGTCTGATGGGAGAGCAGTCTAACACGCATCAGTGCCATACAGGACATGACTAGACATGAATAGATTTGTTGGGCACCACAAGGGAACCAAGCACCAAACTCCAAACTAAGCAACAAAATACACATTGGCCCAAATCCTCCCTAGAACGTCACAGAGAAGTGGTTTCTGATCTGGACAGGATCATTTATCTGACCTTTTCAAAGCTGTTACATGATGTTGACAATGTTACAGTAGAGGTTTAAAAAATGTTTTCATATCACAATGCTACTTTGGTGAAGAACCTACATCTAGGAACTCAGTGGAAGACTATGAACTATAAGACGGGTGGTCAAAACCAGCCATGAAGTGGAGCTACACGGGTCAATTCATGGTCCTTTATTGATTTCAATTACTGTACAGACTCTTACCAATATTTCTATTAACTGTTATGCTGATGGTACACAGACCTATGTGCACTTTATGTCTAGTGCTGATAAAACAGAAGAAATATATATATATATATATATATATATATATAGTTACACATGTGACAGCTGCCCATTAGTGACTGACTGTCTGGCAGGTGATCTAGATAACTTGGCTTTGCCACCTGATCACTACTGTGCAGAGTCTGAATTCAAGATGGCAGCAGCTGTATCTGAAATATTGTGGGTTCAATTTACAGCACATACAGTATGTTCATCTTTATCTGCAGTCCTTGCTCTATAGCCCATTTGGGTTGCACTGTGTAAGTAGTCTCAGTAGTATGACTGAGGCAGGCGTCTATCAGCTCAAGAGTGTTATGAAGATTGGATCTTTTCTCTCATTTTGTGATGGATAAACTGTGCCAAATTTGCCAAAGACATCTTCCACCAGCCTGTACAAAATACGTCTGATCTGAGCACATTTCCTTTTTCTAGCCTCCATGCACTGGTTACCTGTGGCATTTAGATTTGACTTTCTGTTTTTGGAGGATTCTGACATCCTTATTGACCATTATTGACCTTTTCACTCTATGCACCACCTGCTGACTAAAAAAAAATGTAAAAATCTAAATGAAAAAGGCCACTTTATGCCCTAGTTGATCATAGTGTAGACTCACTACAGCGAGAGGAGGGAATCACACACAGCAAATGATCTGTGCCCTCATGATGGTGGCCATAACTATCCAGCTATCAGGTGACCGCACAGACAGATTTACTGTGAACAAAATGCTTCAAATACTCACACACACCTGATCAGCCGTGATGAGAGGCTCATCATTCAGGCATTTGGCGTTGTCATTCTTCTCATTCATTTCTTCCTCCTCTTTTTCGTGGATCTGCAGGGGCATGGAAACCAGACACGGAGAAATGGCTACTACAGTACAGGACAGTATGTCTTACTAAGAAAAAAAGAGTGCAAACTGCCTCTCTGCATTGGAATAATCACACTCTAAATCCATAATCATTTCAGATGAGTGTCCCAGATTAGTGTGTGGGAAGGAGAGATCAGCCTCCCATTGCATTTATTTAGCAATCTCATGCTAAAATATCACATTTAAAAGAGGAATTAACAATTCCATTTGTAAAACTGTTTAAATGGTTTAACTTCATTTATCTGCTTATTTGCAATATTTGATTTACTTTCCTTTTTGAAAGTGAAGTTAATACTAAATGTGAAGAAATCTATGACAGCATGTCTGGCAATGTCAGTGGACTAAAAAATCTTAATAACTCTCCAGAGGAGAGGATGCCAAAAAATTTAAAATGAATCAAAATCACTTTGTTGATCCTCTGACATTAATCTGGCACCATCATTAGGTCAAAAGTTCAGTTTGTCCACTGCTTTCCATCAGCCTCAGCTCGACTGTATTTGCTGCTAACTTCTTAAACTGAGATGATGAAGATGGTATATGTTATACCTGCTGAACATCAGCATGTTACCTCTATTCTATCATTGTAAGCTGGCGTTAGCATTTAGTTTATGCCAACTTACATCCTCACAGAGCTGCTAGCATGGCTGTGGATTCTTACAGGGCTTATTGACTCTGCTGCTAATTACTGATACACGATGATAGACAGACTTTTTTTAGTACTATTTTCCATCAGCTATTCACAAAAAAATGGTAAGCAGACATATTATGTGTGCCTGGTATGATTGAAATAAAAAGAATAACCTTGTTAGAATAGGTAGTTCAAGCAGATGGAATGACGTCTATATTTAACATCTGGAGAATGAAATGAAAATTGCTTGGTCTGATTGGCCTAAAGAGTTAATGTCATTCGGGGAAATTCCAACAACTGGAATATGAGCGTTGAACATGAGCACTATGTTGTGTTCTCACAACAACCCGCTCCCTCTGGAGAGAAAATGTCTGCCCTGGCCTTGAACAGCCCAAACATGGCCTAGACTGCTAAGTGCCTGCTGCTGCCGTCCACTTGTATGTGACAGCCAATTAAGGGAGGGAAGGAAGAGGGAGGCCTCTGCTGAATGGCAGACCAGTCAAGGTTGGTCAAGCATGTCTTCAAGTGTCAGCGTGAGATTAAGCCTCAGAATGAACCAGTTCGCTGCTCAGTCTGCCACCTCAACGTGAAACACAACGACTCATTGTTTCGGTCCTTACATTTGGATTTCTGTAACCGCAAGAGTATAGAATTATGTTTGCTCTTTCAAACTTGTGTGATAGAATGAAGTAAACATTTATTCAACAAACCGCAGCCAACGGGATAACAGATAAGTACAAAAAATGACAAATTATAGAAGAAGAGACTGCAAGCATAAACTTCTGGGCCCATGAGCCTGTTTTCTGATTCAGACATGGTGTTAGTTTGAATAAAACTGAACTAATTTCACCATAAAAGAATAATAAACATCACGGTAGAGCTGAGTTGTCTATCCATGGTTAATGCTGCTGAGGCACCACTTCAGATCAACTAAATAATATCACATTGTACAGAGTGTTGATTCAGCCCTCATGTTTGTGTAGCAATGGCACAAAATTAATTGTGCCATCCTTGGAACAAGGACCAAACAGGAAGAAAGAGCTAAATTTTAGTAAGAGAGGAACATGAAACAACCTGTTTACCATAAATATAGCTGAAGGTTATAGGAAACAAGGTTATGAGTTAACAAAATCAAAAATAATAATATAAAATAAAATAAAATAATATTTTTTTAAAAGGCATAATTCTACAACTCCCAGAGCTAAACCACACATAAATCTGTGGATGGCATGTACCTCCTGGTCAGAAAGATTGCCGTTGTGTCCCTCTGGGTCAGGGCCGTCCCAAGTGGAGATGTAGTTGTCAGTCAGAGCATCCCACACACTGTAAAATTACATGCAAACACAGAAGTAAGGAACCTTAAAGTACAGCAAATAGCAAGAAGCAAAAAAAAAAAAAAAAAAATGTTTGGCCTTAGCTTTAAAGCTGTCTGCTGTTTTAAGTTGGTGTATCCACACATGATGTAATTAAGACAGTTATATAACAGCATTAGACTGGAGTTTGGTGTGTTGTTTTTATCTCCCTGAATATAAAGGTGGTCTACTCAGCCCTGTTTTCAGCAGCCTGCAACTCCAGTCAATATTTCAATGTGACAAGTCAATGATGGTGGTCAATGTGCAGAGCTGACGGCTGCAGAGGAACAATGCACAACAGAAAGAAAAAAAAAAACACAGCTTACTACTCGTTAAAAAGGTATCCATAGCAGAGATTTAGATAAAGCTTCTCACATCATTGTGCCAGTGGTCTCTGACTGCAGCCGGAGCAAGTGTCTGTCTGAGTAGGAATGACATAAAACTGGTGGAGAAGTGCCCTTTGTCTCAGAGCCTTTGTGTTTTTTTCTTCCTCCAGTCAGAGGTTGGTTCAGGCCTGCTGCCCTGCTCCCAGTGGCACTGCCCACACTGGTTCACACAGTGGATACCATTGAGCTCTCCGCTTACCTCATCAGCCATGTCTGCGTGCCATGGATACACAACAGCACATTGGGAGGGGGTCAAAGTTTCAATGCACTTAACCCTAAGATGAAAACTAAGCAATAAAAATCAACTTTACACAAAAAAATAACCCAATGAACAATAACAATAAAACAGAGAATTCATTGTGTGCTAACATTGATTACAATCGTATGACTATATCCTGTGAAGAGACCATTGTTTGGCCACTATGTATTCAAAGGAAGTTGCCAATGCATCGTCATTTGTATATTGCAAAGTCTTGGCAGGTGACATTAATATTACTGACTGGTATGAACTGCTTGAGTCTCTGTTTAATGTTTAATGCTCCTGTAGAACAGTTGAAACTGTACTAATCTGAACATTATATTGAACAGCACTGATCCAGTTTACTCTTGTCAGGGATGTATTGGAAGATTATTGTATGTAAAACACAATTGTATTGTATCATTACATCTCTTCCAGTCTTTATGCTAAGCTAAGCTAACCAGCAGCTGACTTGTACATACTTTTATTTTATTTTTGATACACTTGTTTCCAGTCACACTTACATACCTGCCCCTGCACTTCCTGGGTCAGCCCCGTGTAAATACTTTGCTGTTATCTCATGCTCCTTTGCCACATTGTCTTTGTTCCTTCATGTGTTCTTCAGCACTCTAGTATTTTTCCTGGTGTTTTCTCTCTTTTTAAAAAATTTTTTTTACTGCCTTGTGTTTTTTGCCTTCTCCTTGCCCGCTTCGTTTGCCTTGTTTGGACTGCCTTCCTGTGTAGACCTTGCTTCCTGTGAGTCTCAAACCACAATGAATCGAATTCTTCTCAAAATCGCAACATTTGCCAAGAGCTACGTCCAAATTGCAGGAGCTGCTATTTTTTTTTTTTTTTTTTTTTTTGATAAGGTTAAAATTCACCACAAAATTGATCTGCTATTTTCTCACCAGCGCTGTGGTGCTACATATCCTACAAATCACATTCTCCAGATGTAAAGGAAAATAATTATCTGGTACAAGACCAAAGAAAAATCACAATGTCATTTCACCATTTTTTCAGTGGGAAAAAAATGAACATTCCAAATCACAGTATCTGCCAAAATAATCACAATTTTGAATATTTTTTCATTTCGTGCAGCCCTATAACAAACCACAACAGCACATGAACAGCACATGCTGCCTGCCTAGCACAGGGAAGGGTTTGGTCGCCTGGCTGGTGATAGCTGGGACTCCATGTGACAAAGCTGTCCTGCTGTGTGCGTTGGCCTGCAGCCACTGAGGAGAAATCATTCTGTTTAATATTCTAGTTCTCCATCAGCTTGTTGGACTCATATCTGCATTTCTAATCAGGCAACCACAGGGTTTAGGCCAAAATGTGTGAAAGACTGTTTTCAACCAAACGGCAGATACAGCTTTGAATCAGACACCATCCTCCACCGATTAGATGATTTTTCCTATATTTCAGAAGAAAACACAAGGTCTTCAGTGTTATGAGCATCAGTATGGTCCTGCTTTGTACTTGTGTGTACTGCAGTAGTGAATAAATATTGAGTGGATGAGACTCACTTCATTTGAAATCACAGCATGGACTGTTGATGCAAGAATTTTTTATAATGAAGGAACAATGAGACATTGTCAGTGAGACAAAGAATCCAGAGGAGACTGGACCAGTTGGTATGTTTGACTGGAATAATACATTTGTACTGGTTTCCTTATGCGTGCCATAACAAATCAGTGTAAGCCAGGGCATTAGGTTTATGTCATGGTCTGAACATGCAGATTAGTGTAGTACTGTCAAACTCTATCCACCCACAGTCCAGTGTCAGAGCGGGAATACAGGCTCATTTTTACCAGCAATTTAATATTGTCTGAAAAATCATGTGCTTCCTCTCCAAAAGCTCTGCTCTCTTACACCTACAGTCAGGCTATTTTTAGTCTGATTCATATCCACACAGTGTGAGGACGTCTGTGTTTCCACCTCAGAGCCTGCATGCAAAAGGAGGAGGATCTGGCAGTCAGCTGGTGGAGAGGCAGAGATGGACACACAGAGCCAAAGCCAACTGAGGCATACAACACTGCACATTGAATAATTCAGCACGCAGCCTGACAGCTGAAGCCGGGGAGGGTGGGGTCACGCTGCTGATTGACTGGTTGTTTGGGATGTTGTGGTCTCTGTGTGGACACATTTTGGCTGTTGTCATGTGTGTCGTGCTGGGCTGCCGAGCCTCTGTTTTGGCCTTGTGTGTGTGTTGTAAATGGCGAGAATAGCAGCATTTTCAGAATGCTAATGAGTGATTAACATAAAGGGCTGGAGGAACAGGTTCTGTTTTATGTGTGCTCAGAGTCTGGAAACATGGAGAAGAACCGATGTGCGCAGAACTCACTTTATTTCTTCCTCTACTTAACACACATCCCTGATGACCAGGCTCTCTCATGACGGTTCTAGTGCCATGGTCTAGACCTGGGATGGGCCAGCACCCTCCTGAGGACCTGGAGGCATCCCAAGGCTAATTTAACATCAGCAGCTAAACATATGAAGATGATACTGATGAAACAACTGCCCCAACCAAACACTGTGTTACTGTAAGACCATGGGCCTGCTATTTATCCCACGTGGCACTCTTACTTTCCAGTCTTTATGCTAAGCTAAGCTAACCAGCAGCTGACTGTACATATATTTTCATATACCATGACCAGACGTTAGAATTGAAACATCCTGTCTAGTGTGTTGTATTATTTTAATACACTTATTTTCAGCCACGCTTACGTACCTGGCCCTGCACTTCCTGGTAGACATCCCCGTATATACTGTATATATACGTCCCTGTTATCTCAGGCTCCTTTGCCAGATTGGCTTTGTTCCTTTGTGTATTCATAGTGCTTTTCCTGGTGTTTTCTCTTTTGGTATTTGGTTGTTTTTTACTTTTTGTATTTTGGCCTATTCCTTTCCTGCTGTTTGCCTTGTTTGGACTTTAAACCTGTGTAGACCTTAATTTGTGCGAGTCTCTGTTCCTACAGGTATTGTTACAAAAATATGTGTATTTCCAAAAACTGACATAACACTGAAGCAACACACCACAATACAAACTGAGGCTGCACAAATAACTGAAATCTAATTCAATTTGCAATATGGCCTGTTGTTTCTCCCACATGATACCCAACCCAGACAGGGTTAGGTATGTTCACATTGTTTCTTGTATGATCTGTAACTCTGTTTGTCCACCCTCTGTTAAAATGTCTACTACCAAAAATTATTCATAAAAATGCAAATGTTCTGTTATGGGTGCGAGCACTAGTTCATAATGATTCAGCTCCTCGAAAGATCCACTATGACCTCAGTTGTGCACATGTCAGGCTTGAAAACACATAATAACAGACTGTTTATGAAGGCTGAACGCACCAGACACCTTGTAATGGTTTTGTGTGACACAATATTAATATAGTCACTCACTCTTCGTCCTGCAGCCGCTCCTCATCCTCCTGGTTGTGTGACTGGTTGCGTATGGGCGCCAGGCCCTCCGTCTTGGTGTTGTAATTGTGGAAGCAGACATTGAGTTTCTCATCAAACTCGTTGACCAGGTCCTCCATTGACTTGAAGCTCATCATCTCAGAGAAGTTCTCCAGCTCGGAGAAGTCCTCCCGGGTGATGGAGGCCAGGGGGACGGTGGTGGTGGTGATGGGGGAGTAGGAGGAGTGATCCAACACTGGATGCTCCAGCTCATCCATTCGACAGGGCCGGAGGTCCTCAAACTCCTCATCTAAACACACAAGAGGGGCTTCCATGATGTCCCCCGTCGGGTTACTGTTCGAGCCCTAAGCAAAACACAGTGGTGGTGAAGGGTTGAATGAATCAAGTTTGCAAAACCAGCACAGCTCATACAACTGATGTTTTCAGTTTCTCTTAAGGCCACTGCAACAGTAAATGTGTTTAAGGCAAAGACCAGATCAGTCAGACCACAAAAATCTCTCCTGTCTTTTCATCTGTCCCCATCTGCTACATTTACCAATATCCCAGAGGGGTTTAACTGGCATCCCCTAAATCACGCCTGCCTCACCTCATGTGCAATGGCACCATGTTGTCTAGACAAAGAGGAGATGGAGGTAGATGTGCCAGAAGGGGACCAGGTCCCACAGGGAACCCAACCAGTTGGCTTTACTGGTAAACCACAGTTAATTAAGTACCTCTACTGGGACTGAAGTGATGAGATTCTGGGACATGAAATGAAAAAAGGGATTTATCACATACAGTACTCCATGTATTACAGAAAGTTATTTTACAAAGCTGTGTAGAGGTTTTTTATGGGTTTTTACATTACATATCTGGTTTATTTCTCTTTAACTGTAATAAATTGTCAGAAATTGTGTCAGATAATTATAATGCTGCTCTGAAAACAGTTTCTTCTGATTTAGAGATCTCATCTTTCAATGTCATATATATCATGGTATACCATGTTACTATATATACATCATATACCATGTTAAATACGGATCTATTTTGCAGAACAGTGCCACGCCTCTCACCACCTCTTTGGTTTCAGAGACAGTTCAGTAAGTTACCTCTAAATATATTTGGAAAGGTAAGAAAAAAGAGTTAAATATAGCATCTTCTAAAAAGACAGGGATTCAAGAGGCCGCGGGAGTTCCATAGTTGTATTTTTGTTTTTTTATTTTCATTTCATTACATCCCTTGTGTGTTTGGTTGAGCCTGTCAGATAAGGCCGCTTGGCACATCTCGGAGGAAAATACAATCAAACCTTAGTGCTCACAACATGAGGTATGTCCAAAGCTTCCCTGATGAGGTTTATTCAAACACACTATGGTCAATGCATTTATTAACTGGTTGAAAGCCTTTTTTCTTTCTGACAAAATACCTTTCTATTAGTCACCAGGTTCTTCTTTTTCTTCCATTTTTACAATTTAGGTACATGCACATGGCCCCGTGGCAGGACTAATCTACCCATGCAATATTTACCCAATCCCAATATGTACCAGTAAAACATGTCGAATTTATTGAACTTCTCTTCCAAATAATCAACACTTCAGACAGACTGTAGTAAGGATATACTCTCTACTTTGGAAAACCACTAAACTTCCTCCCAGAAACACAAATCAAGTTGTTGGTGTGTTCTAAGAGTTACGTTCTGCTGGTTTGGAAAGTGATATATATATATATATAT
>CM076660.1:21303040-21397448 GCA_038496675.1 Rachycentron canadum | reverse complement strand
ATATATATATATATATATATACTGTATATAAAAGTGTGTTTGATGTAATGTTTGACCTTCTGTAGATGCATTTCCAGAGCTGTTTTTGATGAAATCTCAAACAAACCATTCTCATGCAAATAATTGTGGAATTTTGCAGTGATAAAAGTAGGTTTGACCTTATGTAGGTCTTATGTGGAAGCACACATCTGTACAGGTTTATTCAAAGTCAGGATTATTGGCCCCTGGCACTAATAATCAATGTAATGAAAAAAATAATGAAAATACAGATTTGTTGAAAAGCAGGAACCTCTCTGTGATCTTAAACTGAATTTGGAATGAAATGTTACGTTGATGTTATGTTAGACAACATATAAAAATAGACCCTAATAAAAAAAAATTTCATTCACAGCCTCATCACAGCTTTTAAACTCTTTAAACTGCATAATCCCTGGTCTCAATCTGTAGTTGGGGTTTAGACCTGCTGTCTATAAGCTTCAGCTGTAAGAGCATCAACACATGGACTCATGTAACCATTCACATGTTATTATCACACCCAGACTCCTGTCAGAGAGGGAAATATTATAATATGGTACCTCTGAGGCCTGGAACATCCACTATCCACCTCTCAGATATGAGTCGATTTGACAGATTTGTTTTTTCTTTCTGATATTTGGTTTGATAAAATGAGTAGTCAGAGGGGACACAGGCAACCATCAAAAATCCATTATTAATCAGTGTAAGCAGGATGCAGCCTTATAACTCTGCTGATAAAGATGCTGTATTAATGGACAGGAGGAATTAGACTGCAGATTGGAATTAGACAAACTCAAGAGCATCTGGAAAAATTGGATTAAAATTGTATATGACCAATTAATACAGATTTTGAATGATAAACATCCATGAGCCCTTGGTTCATTGCTATTGCTACGACTGTTTTTACTACTGTATTTAACCTATATTGTTTTTATTGCTAATGTAATTTCTTCTTCTATGTATTTATTGTTTTAATGAATTTATATGATTGTAATTTTCTTTTATTCTTCATTTATTATTCATGAATCTGTTTCATTTAATTAATTCTCTTTATGTGGACTAGCAAAGACACTGAAAAGGTGTGGCCGTTACTTGTGTACGTGCATAGTCCAAGCTGATGATCAGCACCCAACTGAAACTAATCAGTGAAAAAAAAGTCTGTGTCTTCCCACATAGGTGCCGTGATTGAATAAATTGGAATCAGCTCCAATCAGCTGCAGACCGGAGACGTCAGTGCACAGGAGGAGCTCCGTCCGCCTACTCAGCTGCACGCCATGAAAAATCAGTTCACAAATCACAGAACATACTGTACTTACCACACACACACACGCTTTCACTGTGTTTTGGGCGCACACAAACGTAGTACAACAAACTAACTTCGCTGTTGTTTGTGAGCAGCTGCATCTTCCACACACGAGGAGAGGAAGAGAGGGGGGACGTGGCCCTGTCAGAGGCCTCCCATTACTACAGCAACGCGGCTCGCACAAGCCAGGCATTGCATAGACACTGGTTGCCATGGTTATTCTGTAATTGCACTGGCGAAGGAATTACTTCACAAGCAACAGGAGTGAATAAGGAGAGCTACTGTGTACACAGCAGACATGGCTGCTCGCACACTGGCTTTATTTGAGGACGTGTGATATTGCAGTTAAAGAGCAAATTGTTCAGAAGCTCTGTAAATATGTAGAATGTAATGTTATTCATAGCAACGTGTTTGATATGGAAATACACACACTGTACTTTGTTAGAAAGAAAGCTTCACACTTTATATTTATACTTTATTGTCACACAGTCTAACATCCAGCAATGCTTGTAGTCACAGGTGTGAGGTCATAATTTGAATGGAAACAGAAGAGGTGAGTGTGGAGGTGTCGTTCCACTCACACACTTCATTATCTGATGTTGCTGCTTCACACACTTTCAACCTGCTAACAAGCTTCAACAAGCTGCAGCAGTGTTGGCCAGAATAATGGATCAGTAGCTGGATGCTATCTGCCCTGAATGAAGCCCCCCCCCCCACCTTAAATAAATCCCACTGTTATAAGGATTAGAGGAGAACACCAGCTTCACCACTGTGTGCACTCCAGCTGCTCTGAGGCCACAGTGGTACAGGAGTGACAGACAAAAACAGAGGAACTAAACTCCCACACAAGAACACACATTTAGCACATTGACTCTAATAATAACTCTAATAATGAATTCTAATTAGAAATGAATATGTAACAGTACTTTTAAATATGCTTTAACGTACAAAAATAAAGATGTAAATATATATTCTTTGTACTTCATACTGTGAATCAAATCAAATCAAACCATATTTTATTTATAAAGCTACCTCCTACCTTCGCTACCTAAAGTTACCTCAAGGCACTTTTCATATAGAGCAGGTCGAGACCAAACTCTTTATAGAATTATTCAAAGCAACCCAACAAATCCCAAATGCCTCCATTCCCACTGCACATTGTATGTATTTGTAATATTTTTTATACTTTGTCATATTTTTAATTGTAAATATTATTATGCTTCCACTACTTTATGTCTTTTTATTTTTTCTCCTGTCTATGTTCATCATTATTCACCAAAACAAATCAAATTCCTCATATATGAAAATAAAGCAGATTCTGATACACTGCCAGTAAAACGTTTAAAGACACCTCCATTTTTCCAGCTCTTACTTGAATAATTCAATGCCTCAGTGATGGAGCACTGAAAGAATAATCATTTGGACATTTTAAAATGAAGAAATCATGGAATATTCTTGTTGGACTAAACTTTTAGTTTAGTTTAGTCTAGTTCAGTTTTGACTCAACACAGCCATGATTTGTCCACAAAATTCATCCCAAAGCTGTTCAGAGGTTCCCACTAATGTCGTTGCACTTGGATGTTGCTTCTGTCCTTCTCCGTGTGGTTCAGGTCTGCAGACTGTGCTGGTCTTCATCGTGTGAAGCTGCTCATCATTCAGACAGCAGTATACAGTCCTGCCTCCTGCAGTACGGTACTGTCCTCGTGACGCATCAGAGGCTGTAGTAACAGTCTGTTCCAACACTGTCTTTGTACAAACACGGGGCTGTAAGTCACCAACCTGTTGGAATTATTTACATCATCTTTCACAGTTTCATTTAGTTCCACTGTTGTGGAGAAGCTGTAAGTTCACCAACCTGTTTTTGGTGACATGTACAGGAAAGGATGTTGGTTGGTCATGTATTTCCATTCATGTAACTCAGTAAACCAGTAGACACAAAGTCTTGTCTGGTCAGTGTGTATTTGCTGACATCTAGTGGTGATTAGAGAGACGTCACGTCAACAACCTCAGCATTAATCCAGAGTTACTGAAACTCTGCCAGAGAAACTCTCACTTTTTAAAACCACACGATGATATGACAGGATTATCAGACGTGACACAAACTGAAGCATTAACCTGTGACCTCTGGCTGCTCTACATAGAGTATGTCACTATGTCTGAACCTACATCAACAGTGACTCATCGACAGAGGGCGTCAGTGCACCACGAAAGGAACTGTTCATTACAGACAACGCTGTCATGACAACATCACATATTCAACTTCTTTATAGTAGACGAGTTAACTTTCATTGTTCTACCTGTAACTGCTCCATCACTGGAGAATCATGGGAAATATTATGTTATATTTGATGTTTTAACCCTACTCAGACAATCTGCTTGTAATATTCATTTCTGTCCTGCAGACAGACTCATTATTTCTTTAATGATCATATAAAATTCCGTCTCTAAGTCAGAGAGCTTCTGTCTTCCCTTGTTTTTCATATATAGACATCTAAGTTTCATGACACTACTTCAACAAGGAATATTAGTTTGGAAAATGTGCCTGTGTGCTCTTTGGACTGAGGCTAAATAGATGTTTGATTTTTTTAACAAATGACATTTCAGTAAGTTCTGTTGCAGACGATGGACGGCCTGAGCTGAATTCTGATCAGTCTGTTCTGTTTACCCTCCTTCACTCAAATAAAATCTGTGCAAAATATCAAAGTCCAAATATACATAATCTCTTTATTAAATCTGTCGAGTCTACTCTGCTGCAGTCAGAACAGCCCATATGCTTGGATCTTAAGTGCAGTGCAAGTCAAGTGCTTTACAAAAACTAATAAACTCCTCATACTGATACAAATAAAAAATATCACTGACATAAAGCTGACTGACCTGTTTAAAGTAGTTTGAACATGAAGAAGAGCCTGCCTTTATATACAGTATAGTGTCAAATATAAGCTTCATGTTCAGAGATTCAGGGGTGAAGGATCTATCGACAGCAGAGTCATATTTCTTAACAGACGTTGGCCTGGTCAGTAAACGGGTCACTCCTTAAGCAAAGTGACAATTGAGCGCAAATGTCTTGTCGTGATAACTCGCAGAATGCTCCAGTTCTGATTTTTACTTCACCTGGTACTGGTAGGAACTGTGTGGAAAAGCCTGAGCATGAGGGAACAGTAAACTTTTATTGTGAAAGCTGTGAGCCTCGTAAAGTCACTGACAGCAGTATTTAAAAGTGAAGAAACTGGCTGTTTGAACCTAGTCATCCATGATAATAGTTGATGAACCAGCACAACAGATAGTTTAGTGCTGGTCTGTGTCCTTGAACCCTGCTCTGCTGTGGACTTTACTAAGCTAAATCTGAGCCCTCATCAGAGCAAACAGAAGTGATGTCACATGAGGAAAACATGGTGAGAAAGCACACTGCATGATATAAGAAAAAAAAGTTATTCTGGCAGATTTTGCAATATGCAATTTTGATTGTAATGGTTGTTCTGGCATTTCATTTTCACAGAGGACAATATAAAAATGATGATGAGATCTTTGCTGAACATCTTTGTTGGGTCAAACAAAGCCAACAAAGATGTTCCCTTATATCTGGAGAATGTGATTTGTAGACCCGGGCATCTCTGTACGCCTCTCTGACAGCTCCTAGCGACTTTTTGCACTTGGCCATATTGTGATTATTTTTCAATTAATTGTGGAGTCCTAAACAACTTTATACACAATTTTATAAACATGTACATTAAACGTCATATTGTATAATTGCAATATCAGGCTACGATGTGTGTTGTAGATGTACTTGTCTTTTTTTCTGCAGAATGATCTTTGAATGAAAATGTTCATTGCTGGATACTGAAAGACTCACATGGACTTTGTTGTGAGGGAACCAGTCCATATGTGTTATGTTTATATTGACTGTGGATAGATCAGTATTTGTATAACACAATGTTTTCCAGTACCGTTTAATTGTGTCCCTTCCAACCTAAAAAAATCCAGTTTAAGGAATAAGAATTGTACAGTTTCATGTCATGTTATATGACAATAGATATTTTTCAGTCAAATGATTTGAAAGGTGTAAAGCAGATGATTTACAGAATATTCTCTGTCCATTATCTTCTCACAGGGTTGTCGATCCTGAAGCCTCCTCCAGTGAAGTGAGGTTTGTTGCTCAGCTGGGGCAGGGGCTCCAGCTGCTCCACTTTGGTCTTGGTCCTCTGCTCACTGGGGAGACACACAGAGCACCAGGTCATGCATAACATCAATTCTGCAGTGGTGCACCCATCGCTACTAGTCTGCGTTATTGCGATATTGCGTTATTGAGACTAGAGATGAAATGTAAAACAAAGCAGCAGATTGCCGTCACCTATGGAGCTTTTTCTGACTCAGGTACTTCTTCTTGATGTTTGCAAGCTCGTTGGCCAATCTTTGATTTTCACTCTTGTACTCATTCATCTTTGAGTCAAGCATCCTCAGCTCTGCTATCAGCACCTGGGAAATCAGAAAAACATTCAAGTATTTGTGGAACTCATTGGATGAAAAACACATCCTTTGTATTATTTCCATGCATTTAGACACTTGAGCTACATGAATAAAATCACTGTCCTGACAGGTTCATTTAAGTGCATTGTGAGTAAGAATCTGAGAGGCAAGTTTTAATGGACACACTGTGAGGAACAGAAAAAGACACACAGTGGCAAGAAAAAGTGAGTGACTCCTTTGGAATAATTACATTTGCCTTTAAACATGATCAGCACTTCATCTAAGTTACAATAATGAACAAACACAATCTATTTAAAGTCATTGTGTTGTTTTGTATATCATTCAAGCATTCACAGTGTAGGTTGGAAAAAGTGTGTGACTGACATGAACAGAAGCCAACTGGTGTCAGTAGTTATCATTAATGAAACCAGACTAGAGGTGTGGGTTTCGAGACACTTTGACTTAACATTAAACATTTTGAGTTTGCTCTTCACAAGAAATGTCTGATGGTGTGCACCAAGACACACAGAACAGATCTAGGAGGAGTTTAGTTTAATCTTTAGCTTTTTGGTTATTATCTTGTTATTAACCACATTGAACTTGTCTATACTCCTGACTTAGATGAAGATCAGATCACATTTTACGACCAACAGATTCAGAAAACTAGGTTATTCTAACATTTTTCTTGACACTGCAGATGACTAGGGAAACCAGACTTTGTCAAATAAATGAAAGAAACAGGAAGGAGTAGAATACAACAAGAGAGTAACAGAGTATTGCTTGAACTGATGATGGTTACTAAAGACCTTGAGCTTTTTGGTTCTCTCTCTGAGAGCCCACTGGCACTGCTGGAGCTGCTCAGCTGCCTCTGGACCAGGCTGTCGGGCCAGAATATGCTTCAGCTCCACATATAGCTTCTCCTTCTCCTTGGTGGGGAAACAGGAAGATGTGGGTAAATGTTGTAGGGAATTCAAAAAAAAAAAAAAAACACCTTTCCTGAAGGTTATTGCACCTCAAAGTCCTTTACAAGTTAATAGGAAAACAAATATTAAAGGTCCAATGTGTCAGGTTGTGTAAGATATTTCTATTTAAAATGTTCAAAAAATGAACTAACACAGGAGCCACAGTGATGATGTCATGACCAAGACCTCCATCTATTGTATTGCAGAGGTACATACTGAAATTAGTAAGCTAACCAGCTAGCTCCATCCCATCCTGTCCTGTAATCAAGTAGTATGGACTATTCTGACACTAGATGCTATGTGTGTACATATAAGTGTAGAGTCTAGTCTGACCTCAGTCCTACATAAGAGAACAAAGAAGAACAGCTTCCTCCAGTGCTTGAAGTGAGGCTACAGCTCCTGATCATAGACTTTATAAAAGTGGACGTAGACTTTAACCTTCGTTCTCTCTAATGACCATCAGGGGCCACTTCCACTGGCTGTAAAAAGGAATCAGATTGTATTGAAGTCTAAGTGAAAACGACCAATTTATTAGCTCAGTAATCAAGTTTATGGTCTCACTCTCTAGTTTCAAGTCTTCAATACAACATGATGTTTGTTTTTTAAATGAACAACCTGCCTGACAATCAGGACAGAGTACAGAGCAGCTCAGATCCACCCTTCACTCCTCCTCCGCCTTCTCTTCCAAATGTGGTTTCTTCTGGTTTCAAAAAGCCAAGATGGCTGACGGACAAATTACAAACTGGAGGCTTCAAAGCATTGACACTTGGCTGCAGCTCCTGACTAGCATCATAGCTTTCCACTGTTGGAGACAGCTCTTGGTGAGTAAAGAGATGTGGTTTGATTTATTTTTTGTTTTTTAAAATAAATAAAACACAGACACAGTGAAGAGTGAGCTGCTAGTTTTACAAATTCTCCTCGGCGCTGTAGTAGAATTTAGCCTGTTCCTGTCCGGCTGTTATCCAGTTAGTTACATCAGTAATTTAAGGCTTATCTATAACAGATGACTGCACATTGAGATTGCATGGATCCAGTGAATACACGTTAATCAGTTTACCATATTATAATCATTTTACATTACTGTCACAAGCAGGTAGCATGATACCCATTGTACCTTTAAGTAGCCTACACTTCTTGTCTTTCCTAACTATGCCAAAGTCAGACATTATAAGACATAGAGCGGTGACAGAGATAGTAGACAGAAGAGTTTACACACCAGTTTCTTTCTGGAGAAGTCACGTTTCCTCATGAGGAAAAGACTCATTCATCAAAACAGGTGTGAGTACAGAGTGTGTGTGTGTTTGTTTGTCCACATTGTGGAGGGAGGGTCTACCTGTAGTAGAAGCTCGTGTTCCTCAAGCTTTTGGGTCTTAGCAATAAGCCGTTTCTGTAAGGACTGAATCTTCTGGATCAGTTCATATTTGCTGGGGTCACTGCCCTACAGGGGAGAGTCATTTACAAGCTGTTAACAGCCTGACCTTTATCTGCAAATACTGAGCTTTACTAGCTGTCGCGGCATTAAGGTAACATGCAAAGACACCCCTGAAGAAGTCCTTTACCTCCAGTCGTCTCCATCTGTGAATATTTATGGGCTTCAGCTGATCTTCGAGGACGCTGCTCCTCATCCGTTCTCTGAGCAGCTCCCTCTGCAAGTGGAACAGCTCTCGCCTGCAACACAACAGCTCGATCATATTTCTCACAGAGCCTACATACAGCCACATACAATCTGCAATTTAAGGAAACAACCAGCTCTATGGAATAATCATGAGATCAGAATAACAGGTGAGTGGTCCTTTTGGCTGGCTCATAATGCATAATAATAAGTCAGAAATATTTTTTCAAATCTACACTCTGCCTGCAGTCTGTAAGGTGATGCAGGCAATTTAACCACAGAAATACTTTGTATTTGTAAGAGAAAGCTGTTCTGGAAGCCAGAGGTTTGCATCAGGTTGTTCCTACCTTTCACCTGGATCTGTCTTCACCCTGCTGCCTCATTCTGTGATTGATGCACTTCTTCTCTATCATTCTGTTCTCTATTCTACTTCTCTCTCCATCCTGCTGTCTGTGCTCCGTGCTTGTGTCCTGCCTCTTCTTGTCTATTCCAAACTCTTCTCTTTCCTTTCTATGCTGCACAGGGCCCTCTTTCCTTTTTTACCTCAGGTCCTCAGTGTTGGGTACAGTCTTGTCCAGGATGCTCTTCTTGTGCCGCAGCCTCTTGATCTCCAGCTTGAGCAGGCGGATGTCTTCCATCCGAAGGTTGTAGTGGAAGTCGCCCTTGTTGAGGATTGATTGCTGGATCCTGATCTTCTCGCACAGCAGAGCTCGCTCATCATTGCGGCGCAGCAGCTGTTTTCCCAGTGTGTCCCGCTCTCTGATCACCTTGAGAGAAATTTCACCAACACACAGTCAAACACTAGTCTCTGTCCTTGTCTTTTTCTCTTCTCATCGACATCCCTCTCCTTCTTTACCTGTTCCAGCTGTTTCTTCTGTTGGATCTGCTCAGCATCAGCATCTGCTATAATCTTCTGCAGTTTTTGCTGTTCTGCTTTTTGACTGTCGACGCACTGCTTTTTTTCTTCCAGCTGCTGCTTCATCAACTGCAGTTCCCCCTGTAGCACACACAGGGATAGACTTTTCTTCAGTTACTAACAGGGCTAAATATGAACAATGTAAACAATGATAAGGAACTCAGAGCCTCAGAGGCAGACTGCAGTACCTTCAGGGATTCATTATCCTTCTCTAAGCGCTTGTGCTCCTGCTGATCTTTGGCCAGGGCCTGCTCCTTCCCCGTGATCTCATCTCTCAGCCGGGTGACCTGGTTGGTCATGGTCTTCATCTTCCTCTTGATTTCTGCAATCTCTTCCTGAAGCAGAGAAAGACAAATACAAAAAAATACAAGAAATGACAGAAATTAATGAAAAAAACAAACTTCCAAAACATTAAAAAATGTCACAGCCATAACATTTCCATTTCCCAGTAACTACCCATGTAATGCATACTAGCAGTGTGCAGCTGACTCATGCGTTGAGACTGACTGTTAGCTTATGAATGCATCACTCTTACCTGAGCCTCGATGAGGTTTTTGCTGTAGAGATTCCTTTCAGACACAACAGTCTCCAGCAGGTTCTCTTGCTGTTTCAGCTTGCACTCTGCCTCAGTGACCTTCTTTCTCCAATCAAAGATCTCCATCTCTCTTACTTCAACATCATTCATTTTCTGTTGCACCTGGTGACACAGGGAAAATTCCACTTAGACATACAGGAAGGTTTCCAAACCTTTTGATTAATAGATAAATAAAAATCCTGTAATATCAAAATCAATATCAAAATGCTAAAACATCATTCTGCATAACCTGCCTTCTGCATGAGGCTGCTGGTCTCGTTGATGTAGCGGTCACGTTCTTTTTCCAGCTGTTGGATGATCTTGCGTTGCTTCTGGGCCTCCTGGCGGTATCCACTGATCTCATGTTCCAGTGTCTTCTTGTCCTGCTCAAGGAGCTTCACAAGGTTCTGCTGTTTCTCCGTCGACTGTGCAGCTTTGATCATGTTCTATTAGTGGGGAAACATAATAGGTAAATAAATGTTGATTCTGGTTTTGAATGTGTATTGAGAAGCATTAATGCAGGGTCCAGTTGGTTGAGATGCAAGAACTGTAGTTTGCATCATTTTATTTTTGCAGCACTGTATAACAGACGAGAGAGACGTGCTGAATAGGACAGGATAGATATCCTGTGGGTCAAGATGCAACACCCAGGACTATACCTTGTTTAAGATGTCTCGCTCTCTGATCAGCTCATCCATGGCTTTCTTGTCAGATTCCAATTGCTTTTGGGACGATTCAAGATCTGTGGGAAGAGAGATGTATACTGTTTGCATGGATGAAAAAAGAGGGTTGTGTAGGACAACATTTACAGCTAGTTTACTAGGTCACATACATCGAAAGACAGAGACTTAAGTGAAATCTAAACATTTCAGTGTTTCATTTTTCACTGCAGAAAACCCAATTGTTTATGTCTGGATGAAGACAGTGGTAATACGGAAGATAAAACCAGATGAAATATGGACAAGGAGAAACAAAAAAGTGCCCAGAAATTTCAGAGACAGTGTGAAAAACCATACATGTGAGAGAGTTAAAATTAGACATGGTTAGAAGCATAAATATGAATGAAAAAGATGACCTGAAAAATATATCAGCGTCAGTGAATTCAGGATATACAGTGATATACATCATTCAAAATGACCATGTCTCTCAGTGAACACATAAAGCTGTTGCTGATCACAGAGCTGATGGCTCGAGGACCCTATCACCCCAGTGAGCTCTTTGTGTAACAGTGCATTTTCAGCTCTCACATCCAAATCATAGTTTTTATAGAACTGGATGATGAGGTCTACTTACAGTATTTCCATTGAGATGGACTCTGACACTTTCTCTAGACTGAAGGATAATGATCTTATGAAAGCAACAATTTCTGTTCTGCAGGAAAACATGTTAGCATGCCGTATGTGGGTAGAGGATATTGTGCATGTGTGCATTCAAAAAAGGCTTCTTTTATCTGCAGACACTTTCCATAGATGTGTGTACCTGTGTGGATTACTGTGGGTGTATTGGTGCCTACATATATGCATTTAGATAACTACATGACAGATAACAGATAGGCCTACATTATTCAAAATTGTCTTAAAATTAGTTGTAAGCGAGCTAGTGTAGAGGTCACTGTAATTCTTCTATCAGTGCAGAGATTCTTCTTTAAGAAACTTCAGCGTCAGCAACAGTAAGATGTACTTATTATCTAAGAGGTTTGGCTTCAGCTGAACTTTACGATGCTGTCTTTCCTTCAGTGTGGTGGAGACACACAGGAAAGGGATCTCTTCACAACTAATAATTAATAACGCCTTCGGCGTAGATATTTTATGAACACATAGGCATGTGAGTAATGTTTTGATATTCATCTGTGTATATAAATATGTTAACCATACAGGAAGATCATAATAAATATGATTTGTAACATTACACATTTGTTGTATGACATTACAGCGTTATTTATATGTATGTATATTTATTATTGGCTATATTTACTTACTGTCTACTTCATTATCAGCCCTCTAAAATTAAAGGTTAGGCTAATCATCACTTTTAAGCCTGAGACTGATGAGGTCAGGGTCAAGGTCAAGGCAGTGCAGCAGTGAGGGAGAGCCAGACAGGGAACGCAGGAGGTCATCGTGTATACCTTACCTTTCTCCAGACCAGCTATCTGAGCCTTGAGAGTCTCCCTCTGCACGTCAACGTCGGCTTTCTGATCCTCCATCTGGTGGAACTTCTTCTGGATGACTTCTCTCATCTTAGTTTGTTTGGCAATCTCCTGACGCATCTGAGTAACCTCCTCTTCTTTCATCTGACAGGCATGGTTGTATGAAAGCATTACACAGAGGTAACAGGGAGGAGAGTCTGACCACAGCCCTCAGACAACTGAATATCACACAGTCTCTCGAGTTTGCTTTCTTAGAGTTGGACACAGTTGACCCATTTCTGACTCAATCCTTTACATGTCGGAGCAGTGCCCCCTTGTGGACAGAATCATGTCCTCAATGATCAGGTATTCTGCACTACAGTAGAGTTGAGGAAAATGTCAAATCGTATTCCATGTTGCTTTAAAAATAAAAATAAATAATGCTATGATCTTTTTACCAAATGAGCTTGCCACAGCGATCTGCTTACTTTGGCATGAGTGGAAAAAGGCACACACAATATATACAGTACAGTGTGTCTCTGTGTGATGTGTGTGTGTCAGTGCACAAACCTTGAGCTCATTTGTGATCTGTTGATTTGCCAAGGAGAGATGTTCTCTGACTGATGAGAGCTGCTCACACTCCTGCTGCAACTTAGTGTTCTTCACCTGCATCTGCTCCAGCTCCTTGTTGGTTCTCTCATTCAGGATCTGTCACAGAAGAAACTGTTTATTGCATACTGCAGTACAGATGCTGTATTTACCAAACAACTACATGTACATAAAAAGATGCACTGGCACCTTACTATGATTGGTTTCATTTGTCACTGAGCTGTATCATTTGAATATACTGTAAGGATTTATACAATATACTTCACCTTTAGCTCTTTCAACTGCTGCTCCAGTCTCTGCTGCTCGTCTTTGGCCCTTTGGCCCTGCAGATTCAGAGCTTTGATGTCCCCCATCTTGGCCTCCATGTCGATGTGAAGCTGCTTTACCTCCTTGTCCAGTTTTTCCTTCAGCCTCATCTCCCGGGAAATCTCATTCTGTTGCACCTGGAGTTCCTGTTGGAGCTAGGTTCAGACAAACCAAGAAGCAACAAGTTGGCAAAAGAGCTGGATTTAATTTCCTAATATTTGTGAGGATCTCCTCTGGCTGCAGCAAAGCAGTAATCTTTCTGGGGTCCATAAAAGTCTACTTCGCATTAGTGGCACCCAAAAGAGTCCTACTGGAACTGTTTCACTGTAGTCAAATGTAAAATATACTTTAGATGATATTCACTAAATATTCTTAAGCGAAAAGTCTAGTGGTACATTTAGTTTACTAATGAAACATTCATGCTGAAGTTCATACTGAGTAAGTAATATGTGTTGCAGTAACAATGATTCATGTAAGTGCATACACCTGCAGACTCAGAGAGGTGGTGGAAACACTGCAAAACAATTCTGAGCTTTTCTACATTGCCAAATTGTTTGTGTTTCATTTTATTCATATGCCATGAAACCTACATTCATCCCTGAGAGTAGATTGCACCTGATGTAACACTCTGCACTGTGGAGAAATGACTGTGCCACTGATGTGCTGTTATCGGAATAAATAAGGTGCGCACCCAAAATTGGCAAGACAGTGATACTATTGGGAGATGACTACAAATGAATTTATTTAAACACTTTTGATAGTGCAGGAAAGGAGAACAATGTTTAGTCCATTATTACAGGGAATATAAAGCTGTAATTTTATTGTTTCTTTATTGCCCAAGCTTGGCCCGCATCAAAAATTTTCTAGACCTGTCCCTAATGTAAACATGTCACATACATTTCTGACAATAAGAATTTGAACCATACTTGCCTGAGAAATATTCTCTAAGGCACTTTGTCTTTGGGCCTCCATGTCCTGCTGAGTGGCAGTGGCCATGTTTAGTTTTTCCCTCAGACCCTCCACAGTCGTCATCAGCTGATCCTTCCCCTTTGTCAACTCCTCATTCATTCTTAGTAGATCACTGAAAACAACAGATTACAGCTGGTTACACTTACTTCACCCACAGTATCCAGACAGAAATCTACTAACAGGGTTTGACGGAGGGCAAATGGCTCACATGTGTTGTTGGTCCATAGAGAAGCCAGTTTGTTGCTTTGCAGTTTTCATGACTTCTTCTTTTAAATTCCTGATGGTCTCTTTGTCCTTCTTTTCTTTATCGTGAGCAGCATCGACCATTTTCCAAGCTTTATCCAGCTCCTATAGGGAAGAACATTTGAGTAAAACCTTGCTGAACTAACATAATCTCAGGAGGGAAAAACATCACTAGCATGACTTCACAAAATACTATAGCAAACATTGTACTCCATAAACTGGCATTTCTGGACAAAATCTAACTTCCATATTTGAAGTTATGCCAAATTTGTGCCAAAAACAAACATAGCCTCATGTTGTGGCAGTGTACCCTCTTTAGTGAAGCTATTGTTGTCTCATCTTCTTGGGACAGTTTCAGGGCGGCTGCCACTTTAGTTGACGTAGATACGATCTCTGCGTTCAGCTCCCTGCATTTGGACATCAGCCTCTTCTCATTCTCTCGGGACTTCCTCAGAGCACGGAGGAGCTTCTCGTACTCCACCCGGATGGTGTCCATGCTCTTGTCCCCTAACAGCTCGCCGAGGACCATCTGGAACTCCTCCAAAGACTCCTCCTCTCCTGCTGGTCCTGTCTCCTGGAAGTACAGCAGAGCCACAGGCTGCCAGTGAACTAAACAGGCTGCACTGTGAGGCTGAGGGGCCCCACAGATACAGAGTTATCACCTGAAATGACTTCACCTGTTACCTTAGCAGAGTTATGAGCTTAGGTTGTACAAATAGCAGAGAAACGAAATTAACGTTAGCAAACATGCTAATTAATGAATAACTTATATAACCACCTTTCAACAACTTCAGCTGTCCAGTAACAGTAACTGTGCAGTTCTGAATGAACACGACGTGAAGTTTCCATGGAAATGTTTTTCAAGCCAAAGTCCTGGGAAGAACACTTACCTCCATTTTACCAAGTGATAGGTCAATAAATACTGCGTTAATCCTCACAGGAAGTGTAGCCCTGGTGTTTTAACAAGAGAACTGTTGACGGTGGTTGCTCAGCAACCGTTGATCTCGCGAGAGCGGGGGCCGCTGGTCCGCAGCTGGAGATAAACTCTGACCAGGCGCAAAGTGAAGCACTTGGGTCTGATCTGACAAGCTCCCTCTGTTCTACCGAGGGTAAATGATCACTCAGTCAATGCTCTGACTTTTATTCAAAGTATAAAATCTCGTTATAATAATGATTCACAAGTATTTTGATGCCAGCTCCTGTGTGTTGGCAGGAATTAGCAAAAGGCCCAGTATTTAAGTGGAGTCAATTATATTTGAGTCTATGAATAAAAAATAAAACAATGACAAGACCATGTGATACATGTTCAATGCAGGTTGGGCTCTTCACTCACGTGGAGGAAATGATGAGTGGACAGACATTTGAAACACGATCATCTCCACTTGGATTTCAAAACGCTCCATTAACAGGCAGCAGAGACTCTCAAAGTATTCAACCAACCTGAGTCAGCACATTTTCATATTCATACCTTTCTAACTGTGAAACTCAGTCAGACCTTTACAACACACACCCTTTCTGGTTGTTTAGGTGGCCAATGTGAATGGACAACACTGTGTGTTGTCTGTTTGTTTTGTCTTGCTAATATAGATCATATTGTGTATTTCACCCTAATCCCAAATATGTCTGTGTAAAATGTAGTAATGTAGTTTCAGTTCAGACAGCCCACACCATGCAGATGTCTATTAGGATCATCATCACTTTGCAGTACGTGCAGAACCATCATAAACATGGTTTATATGGAGGCACTATTGGCCTAACCCTAACCCTAACCCAGCAGATATTCCATTAAGATTTATCTGAATTATTTGCACGGGATTCCAATTGCCTGATTCTTCCTTTTTGTAGTAATTTTATTTAGAATTTATTTTGTTTAATTGAATTAAATCGTAACATTCATTATCTCAAGGAATTAAAAATGTTTATAGCCTCCATTCATTTAATGGTTTCCACTCAGTTCTGCGTCAACTCTTTACAATGATGTAACATTATATCATTTCAACAACACAATTTGCTACTGGCCTAGAACAGTAAGGAAAACACATCCACACCTAACCGGCATGAAATGATGAGAAACATTTTGCTCAAGAAGATGAAAAGTCATCTTAGAAAATTTAAACATTTTAATAAATAAAAACTGATGTAATATACACCATTATGAATATACAACTACAACAAGCATACCAAGACATTTGAAATACAAAAAACTGACAGTTCAATTTACTTGCTTTGAAAGCTTCAATCTTTAGGAAGAGTGGGGGTGAGCAGGAATTACAATAGCCATACATTCTTGTTTCAGATTGTGCCAACAAATAGAAAAAGCATCATCACTACTGACTTCTCAGAGATGGTCAACATAAAAAAAAAAAAGTTTACCAGTTACGTGTCTGGACTAAAGATTTCCATGAAGAGACAATTTGAGGTACTGAGTTGTCTACACCTGTAACTAACAGTGAACACACATTTGTTGTTTTCCAGGTCAGAATGACAAAAACCTGTCAAAATGAAATCTGTAACCCAAACCAGTTCTACTCAGGAAGACTGAACAACTTAGAGGAGACAACAAGTTCCCTTTGTTCTTCTTCCACTTGTATTGCATTTTGTAATAATAGTGATAAAACAGGGGACAGAAAAGAGATAATCAGCTTCATGTAGCTGGTACATAGTTTTCATGAAGAGAAGCTCTAAAAAGTTGAATTGAGTGTTTGCAGCAAACATTTTTAACAAGTTAATGTGTCAATATCTAGATGCTTTCTCTGGTCTTCAAACACTAACAGGTCCCTTATAAACAACAACCTCTATGGGTTTTGAAGTTGTCTGGTTGCAGAAATACTGTGTGGAGGTCTTCGTTTCACTCCCTACCACACAGGGGTACCTGTAGGGGGCGTTAGTATGTTTCCTTGGCCCCATAAAGACTGCAGAGGGATTTAAATTTTAATGATAAATACCGTATCAAAGTTCACGGTGAATAAATCTGATCACTCGGCACCAAACACAATGTGTGGATACTATCTGCAACCACAAATACACTTTGAAGCACTGTGAAGTTCAACCTAAATGAACAGGAAAACTGTAAACTCAGAAACTCATTATGACATGTGTATTCAAATGAACGTCCTATTAAATTTCCTTGCTTTGAAAATTTGCCACTCAAAATGTAAGTCCTATCTGATCTGCGTTTTCCCTGAAACAACAGCAGTCAAAAGAAAACCCTCTGAAACACCCAACCAGGTCAAATGATGACTTACAGGCCGAGCAGCAATCTACAGTACAGTACAGGATTGTGTAGCTACATTTTGTCTGAAGCAAGGAAATAACTAACTTAAAAAAAAAGCACCACAGATGTTATTAAATAGCACCAGTTGTCAGAATGTATATGATGTGTTTTTTTTTTTTGGCAATGTACAGCACTGAATCCAATGTCAGCAATGTCAGGAATAACTTACAGCAGCTGCTTCAATGCTCAACCTCCACTTTTAAAGCGAAAGGCAAGACAACGTTCATCACATGGACTTGCACATGCTTCTGTTTAGAACCGAAAACTAACTGAAACCAAACGTCTGGATCCCCCTTATGTGAATTCAAAGCAGCATCATAAAGCACTGTGTCTGTTACGTAGGCCTACATACTGTAAATATACGCTGTAAAACATTTCTATCTGCACAGTTTAAGAAATTAGACGAATATACATTTATATTTCTGTGCTCTGCTGTGATACAGATCGCAAGGGAGCACCATAGTAGGGAAAAAGATTCTCACCTCTTTTTTTTTTTTTTTCATGCCGAAACATAATTAAACAGATGACTGCAGAAGCCAGACTGGTGACTGACCACAACAAATCAAGTAATAAACAAGCTAAATCAGGAGGAGCTAAGAAAAAGGAGTTAAATCCCATCCCCTAAAGAGCAAAGGATCAGTGTGACGCGACGATGGCCCACATATAATTCAAAAATCACATTTGCTATTCACACCAAACGGACTTTGCTATAAAAACTAGTTTGCTGTATCCTTCTCTGAGAGTCTGTGTGTAATAGACAGTGAGATATACAGTACAGTGACAGCCAGTTGGGTGCACCATTGTCTTTTGTTTTGTACACAGCTGAAAACCTCAGATAGACGTTATATATCTCTACTCTGTAAGATTTTGCATTGCTACAGTATAAAGCAACAAATGGATATAAAAATAAAATAGACTTATACATTCTTGCATTCTTTAAAACAAGTACTGTTCAAATATAGATACTCATATAACCATTTTAACCATTTTGGTTTCATGAATATTCCTTCTTAAGCTAATTTCTAACATTTAGAAGATTTCCATTACTCACATACAGTATACACATTGGTCTGTTACGCCATGTTATAATGTGTCACTGGAGCAGACCCTACACTACTCAGTTTCCCACTCAATCTTCAGTATAGATGATGTGCATCATATTTTCTTCTACAAAAAATATATATGACAAGGTATGCTTATTTGAGATATTTACATGGTGTAACTAAACTTTTTTTGATATATTTTTCTTTCTTTTTAAATCTCAAATCTGTAATGCCTTTTTGTACACTCAAGTTTGGACAAAAGTTGGTAATGTGCCAATGCTTTCCTCCACGCTGCTGTATCGATGGCAGGTATCGTAAAGACTGATTTGAAATTAACTTTGCAATGGTTTGGCGTAGATGAAGGTCTCCGCCTGAATGCATCCTTCTGCTGCCGTCTTTCAGTACAAGCAGTTCATGAAAGATGACTTATCCTAACCCCTCTTCTTTTAAAATTAAGTGAATGCCTCCCAAAAGAGTCTCTAAGTATCTTTAAGTGTAACAGGTTAAAATATCATTGTATCATTAATCTACTGAATATGCAACATCTTACTGGCCTGTGAGCTATTATTTCTTTGGAAAGACAAGACTAGTGGTCTGTGATGTTGTACACTGCTCAGTGTCATTGTTTTAACTTGCAGTTTGTGGCCAACATGTCAGGAAAACATTGTGAGCAATGTGATATTATGTGGGCTCAAATTTGCAAAACAAAAAGTTTGGAAATGGACAGAAAATGATATGGCAGTTTTAGGTTTGGATACTGTGAGCTCAGAATTTCATCGAGCAACTTTATATGGTCCATTAAAAAAACAACAAAAAAAAAACAAAAAACAACTTTTACTTGTGTGGCATGTATTAGCACCAGAGATTCTCCACTCTTGGCATATGGGATGTCAAAGATGTGAATATCTTCAACAATACGAGATGAGAAGTTTCTCTTAATGCATCTTAAAGTATGTAAAGTCAGAGTAGAAGGACACCAAAGCCAAACTCTAGTTCTTCTCAGCTAAAGAGCCACATGTGATACAGTACTGAGATTTTCTTTACAAATAGTTTTTTAATGAGTGATAAGAAAACTTGTGGTTTTTTTTCTTCAGACACCACAAACACAGCTAATTGTAAGCTATTTCAGAGTCAAGTCTTCACTGTTATCTCAGAATGTGTATAGCTGCTGGGGCACAGATGACAAATTAAGGTTATATATGTAAATGCAGAGTTATCCTCATTGAGCTGTTTAATCCATAACTATTCTGAATTGCATTCAACCATTTTCTAAGGTTTCATCTATGCACTGTACTTAACACAAGCTGCAGTTTGACAAGCAGGGCATCTTTTTTCTCCAGACTACTGTTTGTGATGTAGCATGTACTACAAAAATATCACAGAGATAGACATCACCAATGTAAAGAAGAGCAAATATACCAGCACCTAATTTTACCGAATCATCTACAGACGACTCTGAGCGCTGCAACAGATTTAAACCCACTGAACATATCTAACTGCACGGCGTGTGCTTTTATTGCCTCTCAACACCAATGTAGTGACACTGCCTTTAGTGTTGAACTATTTAAGAGAAATGAAACCTATACGTTTAATTGTGATTTTAAATTTTGTTTCATTATTAGCCAAAGTAAGTTGACAGCAGTGTTCAGGGTAACATTCAGATAACATCTTCAAATGCAGTTGGTGAATTTACTGAACCTCTGTACAGTGTTTTACAGTCCATTTGTTGCCTTTGACTTTTCAGGTAAGTGAAGCTTTTGCTTTAAAATCTGCGACTACACAGATGACTTCTGTAGCAAGTAACAGCTATCCACTGTTTGTTCTGGTAGTGGTGAGTCCCCATTATTTTGTTTGTCAGTGGCATTCAAATGATTATACCATGCAAATAATATCTTTCACTATACACTATGTACATGGACACATTGTTCTGTGGCACATTAAGAGGTATACAGTACTTCTTTGTTGAGGCCTGACCTCGCCCTCAGCTGTGCTGAGTGTGTCTCACCCATCCAGGTCACAATGTCCTCACTTCATATAAGTCTCGTTAGAGCCCTTGGTGATGAAACAACTGCACAGCCGCACAAAGCTACAATATCCCACCACCGCTGGTTTGAAGAGCTGATCTTGTGACTTTGAATTTAATGTAAATTTTCATGTAATTTTCTCTGAATTCAACTAAAACTTAAAAAAACAAAACAAAACCAGTGTGTGTGTGTGTGTGTGTGTGTGTGTGTGTGTATGTATGTGTATATATATACTGGCTTTGTGAACACAGTCACAACAGCATCTATATAAAAACATTTTCCATACTGAAATAAAAAAAGTGGGAATATATTTTATATTAAATCTTTTAACTGCATGCATATTATTCACCAATTTTAATAAAATATGCAATTTTCTTATTTTACATTTTACAATATGTAGACTAATTTATTATATCTACAAATTTCAATAAAGAATCTTCTGTATCATTTAGGTATTTTTCCACATCTGTAAGTTGTGGTTTCTTTTAAATGAGGAATAATTACAACATGAAACAATATGTTCAGTGTTCAACTGGCAAAGTGCATCAGTTATGATTTTGCAGATATATGTAATTAATTGTGAAATTAACTGCTCAACAAAAACATTAGAATAGGTGTGCATATTGGGACAATATGTTGGTAGAGTATGTACATTTTTAATACAATTCATTTTGTTTTAAATTCTCGATTTATTCCAGGACATAAATGCCTGTGTTGGTGATTTGCTGATCAATATCTATATAGATTTAATTCCTTATATCACTGGTAGGAAATTGTGATTTTTTTTTTTTTCAAAGAATGTGTTAGGAATGCTCTGACAGCGGGGAGATATGTCCAATCCCAAATTTACCAAACAGCAATTCCTGCACTAAATTCTTACCATGTAAATATAATCATTTAAATTTTAATTAGGGATTTAATTGCTGATTGATTTTAGGTGTCTTTTGATGTCTTCCCTTTAGATGCCTTCTCATACACAGTGTAAAACACAACAACTTCAGCCCCCTCTAAAAAGTACAACACCAAAGTCTTTCAACAAAACAAACCCGGTGCTGTCATTCATTCATTCATTCTGTGAATTCCCTCCATAGCAACACATACTGTATATCAGAGGGTCTGCAGTGAAACATTCAGTACACCAAAATATATCTGAAAGGAAACTACGGCTCTCTTCTTCTTCTATCTAATACACCTTCCTATGGGCAGCAAACAAAGGTATTCAACAGCAACACAGCACAGTTGTGCCTTAATAATTTTCATTGAAGAAGAGCTCCTTGTTTCTCTTTCAGTGTGACTTTGAATCCAACCACTGCTCCAACAGGTGCCTCTTCTCTTTACTTTAAATAAGAAAGTTTGTGAAAATGGAAGTGGCATATGTGATTAATTGTGGAAGAATCACTCATCAGTAGCCTGTAGCATTGCATCATGGTTTGCTTAGCACCTCAGGCTGCAGGAAGAGCCTCTGTTTGACACCACTGCTGAAGCACCGATGATGAGATGATGTCTTTACTGACACAGAGGGGATAAAAAACAATGTTGGTATCGCTCCTCTTTCCATTCCTCTTTTATCTAGGCAAGCTATATTCTTGCCCTTTAAATACCATGGTATTGACAGAGGTTGGCAGCAGCTCTGTTATGATCGATGGTCTACATGCATTTTCATGCCACTTCATTCTCACTGAAATTACTCATGCTGACTCGGTCTTCTTTGGAAGTAAAGACTGTCGCTTCACTTAGTTACAGATGTTAACATCCCATTTTATAAATTGTATTTCAAAGTTATTTCCACAATAAAAGCATCATATTGACACAAACGCAAATGTTAACTTAAATGTTAACCACCAACCTTGGAGGCTAAATTAATTTAATGATAAATAAAGGCACTGGCTTCTTTACTGAAATTATTTTCTTTTCATGAATAGGTTTTCAGTGCTGGATCTGGTTGTGAGTCAGGATACTATAAAAACACATTTTAAACATATAAATTGCTCTCAGGGGACTGATAGCCTTTTGTATATTTAGGATTCTCTGTTTGATTAAATAGATGTAAGTAAAGAGATGAACGTCTCCTCTTCACTCCTCTTGGACTTTGAAACTGAAACTATGAGAGGAGACGTCAGTCAGAGTTTGTGAAACCTTATTCTGAAAGCGTTTATTGTGGAAATATCTTCAAGCAAACAAATGAAGTCACTTACAAATGTAACTAATGGTAGAAGACTGTGTTGGAGTTGCAGCTGTGTCAGAATCTGCTCAAAATCACAATAAAAATGTACAAATCAATAAATACATACAAACCGCACAAATTCATCCTTGAACAACATGACTCCAGCAGAGCATGGACTCTGCATTCATGTCTCATTAGGAGGCAAAGATATGTTAACATCATGTCCACAAGTCAATTCGCCTTCTGAAAATAAAACTGAGCACCTTTTAAACAAAACAAAACAAAACAAAAAATCATTACACACGCATCCGCTTTTGAATCCTTCAAAATAAACTGTGAGTTGCAATTCAATAAAAGTGCACATGACAAACCCTCTTGGCTCGCTTTGTGTTGCCTTCAGTGCCACGTACTTTTTTCTGTAAGGATGGCCGTACCCTCAGCGTTTCCATGATTTTAAATGACAAGCAGATTAGGAAACAAAATACAAAAGGCTATGAGTAGAAAATGGCCAAAAGAGGCAGGTACTTACACAAGTGCGCACAAACACACATGTAAAAAAAAAAAAAAAAAAAAAAAAAAAAAAAATTAAATAGAAATAAAAATTAGACACAAGTGAAGCAGGCAACCTACCAGAAGCTCCATTAAGGCCAAACAATAGTTTTTTTTTTATACCCACTAATAAGTACAAAAAAATACTATCACATACTATGGCACAAAATCCTATCCTCCAATATGTATGGTTTCTTCTTTTCTTTATCTGGATTGTTTTTGGCATGACTACAGTTCTTTCTGAATAGGATTTGGAGCCCTCTAAAAGACCTAAAGTAGACAAACTAGAGGAGGAGATGTAAAGGAACAGACACAGACTGTATCTATTGAGATGGACAAGATTTTGCTCCAGTGCAAACAGTTCTGATGTGAGAAGCTGAAGACGGAGCTGGAAAGTGACTTTATATTGAATTGTTCAGTCTATCCAATTGTTAAAAAGAAAAATTGAAAATTTACAATGTTTTTGGAACTGAACTTTTGTTTTCTATTTGTGCCTGTCGTTTGGTTTGAAGGTGTGAGTTCTGAATGTTAGCCCAGTGTGAGTCACTGCTGAATGACATCTATTCAATAAGAAATAACATCTACTGAGAATCAATAGACTTCCTTCTCAAGGCCCAGTGAAGCAGGTCAGGGTTGTTTGTCTGTCCTTCAACAACATGCTCGTGTCCTGGTCATTTACGACAGAGCAGAAAAGATGAGTAAAGGCGAATTTCAAAAGTATTCATCAAAAACTAAATTAACTGAACGTATGCACAACTAATAAACTACAAGATGCATACTTTGATGGGAAAGTAGAAAAGTTAGTTTTTATAAGAAAAGCAAATGAAGCAAACAATCAGGACTAAAGAGATGGAAAAAAAAAGCTAGTTTGTTCTGCTGGCTGATCCTGGTGGTTGTGTGGTCTCGTGTCCTGTGCTCTGAGGTATACTTGGTAGGAAGTGAGAACACCCATATTTGTGAGGCGAGTTTCTCGGCAGATAAGAGACATTGCTGGCGGAGAGGATCCGGTGGGAGGTGCTGTAAACAGAGACCTGCAGGGGGAGGGTTTTTTGAGGGGGATTGGCTCAGCACAAGAAACACAACTCAAGGCTGGAGACGTATTTCAAATTAAAAAAGTTAACAACACTGGTGAATTAAAAAGAAGAAAAAAAAAAACGAGAGTTGATAATCAAGTATTGCCTCTTTTTGACTTCATCCTTTGCACTGGAGTAAAACTTTGGAAAACTGTGGCAGCTATCATTTTTGATTTGAATCACTAGTAGTCTACACACATTTTTTTTTTTAAAAGGGAATACTACTTGATTTAAGCATACACTGAATGTACTTGTGCCTTTGGGCATCCCAATCAATAAAAATAATCCAAACTTGACACGGAGAGATCTGTGACGGCATTATACCAATGAAGCTGTTTCACTGACAGTAATTTTTGATTCCTCCAAGTACATTTGGAAAAGATAATCGATACTTTCTTATATAGACTGAACTGACCAAAGGTGCAGTAAGAATGTACCAATTCTGAATGCTGAAATCCAGCACTATTCCCCTTTAGAGATAATAAACTGCAAACATCTTTTACTGATGTTGTTTTTTTTCATCTGGGATGTAGCTATCATTAGCTTGGGTTATTTCTGAATGAGGGCATATTGCATGGTTGTGACCTTGTCCTCAAGGACTTTCAGAGCAGAGTGGCATGGTCTAGGTCTATGTTGTCCATGCTAGCCAAAATAGCCTTCTGGTCCTCCCGAAGTGGGCGGCGGTACAGCAGAGCGGAAAAGCGAGTATATGGGTCATGGAGGATGGGCCGTTTCCTCTTCTTGCGGAGGTAGAGAGCTTCTTCGGGCTGGAGTACCTGAGAGGTGTAGGCCTGCTGGGTCTGGGTCTGAGAGGTGGAGACACCTGCAGGAGGGGAGATGAATGGCAGATCATTGCCACCAGAACTCATGGAGGCAATGTTTACAGGCAATTTTACACAATAATTCCACTATGCTTTCTGGAAATAGGCAGAGAGTTAGATGAGGAGATTTACACTCTTGTGTTCAAATACTGTACCATACTGACATGTTAGTCCATGAAGGCCACTGTCGGTGAGACTCACTGCTGAATCAACACATACAGCACAGTCTGTGGAGTCTCACCGATTCTCACTGACACTATACAATAACTGAATTTATGTAGTGTGTCTGTGTGTATCTGTCTACAGATACTAAATGTACTGATGAATTAACACAGACTCTTCAAACTGATCTGACTAAATGCAGAGCTCCTCACTGATGACTGAGCTTCCAGCTCAGCTGTCACACACAGTACGTTACCTCCTGAACAATCAAAAGGAGATTACACGACTGTAAATCAGTGACTACTCAGCAAATTCTTGTATTTTTTCATTTGCCTATTATCAGGTTTTGTCCTTTAACTTCCAGTCCTTATTGTAATGTTAATGTCAGTCAAAAGTTAGGGTCCTGAATGGGCCACACCGTGTTTTCCATTCCTGAGAGCTGGAAACACATACACATTTATGGGAGTCTCCATGACATGACACCATCACGACACAGATTGCAAAGTTACCTACCATTCTCAGCTTACTGTGTCCTGCAGCTGTACATTAGCCTCATACAGCCAGTATACATCATAAACCTGATTTTGTTTTGTTGGTCCAATTATGCACCAAAAGCATTTTGTAAACCGGAATACATTGCTTGTAAGCTAATGTTGAACAAAACTGGTCTGTTTTAGTGTGTAACTATGTCACATTGTTAAAGCCACATAAAAACACAAATACCAACAGACACTAATATAATAGAAATATGACAGAACCTGGTGCTGTGTGGGGCAGCTGACAGGATGTCAGACTGCTGTGGGACAAAGTGAATCATCTGTTAGCCCTTCACAATGGACATTATATTCTAAATTGACCGGAATTGATCAGTTTTGCTAAAATTTCAGTGATCAGAAGTAGCCAATGGCAAACTTTGCAATGCAGCACATCCCCACTTTTTTCAAAGATAAAATAACAAAGACAAAATGACAAAACTATCACACTTCATTGTTAATGTAATGCAAAGGGATAATAGACCTTGTTTTGTTTTGAACTGGAGGTAACACAACCAAAAGCACAAGCACTGACTGTTGTAAGTACTGAGGTGCATTTGGATGTTGATGCTGGTGGAAAAAGGTCGAGTAACTATATGATTGTTTACTAAAGATCCTTGACCTGAACCGAATCAGATTGAAAGTAATTTATAATTTACACCTCTGTGGTTTCCCTTTGTCAGACCCTGTACACTGCAGTAGATGTTTTCTGTGCGTGTGTTTGGATGGCTCAGTCTCACTATTCATCTCTGAATACGTGCCACTGCAGGAACATGTTGATTTAACATTCACTGTTTTGTCAAGTCAAACTAAAGTTATGGTAAACTTTGCTGCTTAGCATTTTAAATGATTGTCTTTATATATTAATCATGGAATTATCTTAGCATAATTTAGGCAGAGGGAAAATATGATTAATAAATAATAGGCCAGGGTTTTGAAGGATTAGAAGCAGCAACATTTCTTTAAACTTTGATGTGGCTGAGCTGAACTTCTGGGGCTTAAAAATCATAGAAGTTAGTAAACACATTTTATAATCATACCTCAGATGGGAAGTTCAGTTTATCTATGATCTGTTTATCAAATTCAACTAAAAGTGTAATATTATATAATGTCCTCTGTCTCACTGAAGGAAAACGTAAAGTAGCTATTTGTAGGTTTCGCTACTGCTTCATAGCCAAAGTTAGCGTTAACAGCTGGTTACTTACCTGTCTTGCCAAGATCTTCATCCTCATTACCTTTATAATACAAGGGGTCATAAAACGTCCCCTGAGCAGCTACTTCTTCAGGGCTGACTGGATGCTACAGTGACTCAGTGTCATAAAGTGGCTGGACAGCCCAGCCAGACTGGGGCTATCTCGTTAGCATGCTAACTTAATTAGAAGAAAAAGAAGCGATACAAACAGATGCAAAACATTATTAACATTGACAATGCTTTCCTCGACTGGAGACAGCTCTTGTTGAGTAAACGAATGAAATTTGATGCTGAACTTGCAACCTCTCCTCCAGTCTTAGTCTGTAAGTGAACAGCTGTTAATGTTAGCTATGTAGCAAAAACAAAACTAACAATTAGCTCCGTGTGGTTCAGAGTTAAAGAGTCTACAATGCAAACTGAGGGTATGGGATTTATGAAGCAAGGGGGTCTAATGAAAGTGAAATGCAGGGTGTAGGGCTCTTGAAGCTACCTGGGACACTGCCGCTCTCATTTCAACCCTTGTTTTTTAATCTGCTTGTGAACCCTCCACCTTTATGCCAAATCAACACTGATTCTCTCTTGAGTCACCGGAGTTTCGCTTCTCTTATTACCCCAGAAAAATTACACTACATTATAGTTCTCCCATTTTTGGAGTGGAAATAGCAAAATGCTTTGTCCTCTAGTGAATGACTGTGAAATTCAGTTTGAAACTTTCTGCCAAGTGTTTTGTGCAAATCTGTTTATCAGGTGCCTACAGGTACAAGGACAGAAGAAGAGGAAATGTAACAGCTATGTTACTGTTAGTGGAGGTATTGATATGATCATAAATAAATCTGATGCATCCATTGTACTTAAAAACATAAGAATAAAACTTGAAAAGAAGACATTTTGTCTGTGGTTAAAGACAGAGAACAGAGAGAACAGGGCTCACACCTGCTTTCTTTCGTTTCTTGGAGTTATTGTTGTTCAAAGTCATCTTCTTGGCCTTTTTAATACGTTGGTATCTCAGTGCATCAATCCTCTCAGACCCCGAAAGGGCACTCGGCGCACCTCGACGTTTTCTGGATAAAGAAGAGAGAGAGGGGACAACAGGTAACTCCAGGCCAAGAGTAATCAGTGGGCTGTGTTTCTGCACTACGGAGCGCAACAAAACCAGAAACCTGCACAATCTCAAAACAGCACCGCTCGTGCTAAGCCAGAGGTTCAGCACATTGCAAAAAGGATCAATGTGAGACACCTAAAGAGCTTTACTCTGAAATCCAGGTAAGGTTATTATATATATATTATACTTATTGTTTTTCAAAGGTTTGAGGAACAATGCAGTTAGTTCTACCACTGCTATAACCTTGTACCTCATCTGGATTTACTAACATTCATGTTTAGGCCAATATTATGTTATAAATTAAATAAATCCAGATGGAATATTCAGTTGTACACCTTGAAATTTCATTGCCCTTTAGAGATATCTATGGTATTTTGCTCAAATTGATCCAAACAATCTTTATCCAAAAAAAAAAAACAATGAAAAAAAAAAAAACAGAATTACACAATCCCTGAAACCATCTGTTTACCTCTTGCCGTAGATTAGGACAGTGAGTAAAGTTTTTGAGAAGATACAGCATTTGAAAAAAACTTGCAATGTTAGTTTCAGAGAAAAATTGAACGACCTTTTCAACAAAATGTACGTAAGACTTTTCAATTGTTGACAGATTGGGTGTTTCTTCTCAAAATGAATCTGTCCCACTCTGAAAATAACAGATGCAAATGTTCCCTCGGTGTTGAGTGTATATTTCTCAGCTGCTCATGATTGTGTCTACAGACCACGTTTGACTTGGCAGCCCACAGATTTCTGCCACAAACAGACACTCGGTTCTCTCAAGGCACAGAAAACAATTAGCATTACACAGAGGCCATCTTCCCACCGTGGCTGCAGAGAGAAACCGAAGTTCATTAGTAGAGGGGGAGAATCACAGCTGAGCAACAAAGCATCATCAATATGTATTCATAGACATGGATACTGTCTACAATGGGCCTCACCATGCTGACAGGGGGAGAGATGGCGGGAGGGGAAAATGACTACTTGGGAACAGTCACATAATGAAAAATAAGCCAAAGAAAAGCGAAGCACTAGGACAACAAATGTAACAAGAATTTATCCATATAATTGTTTCTTTTTTTGAAACGGAAGAGCAATATTTAGCGATGGCATGCATGGCAGTTTGCACATGGAACACGACTTTAAAGGGGAATACATTCAGAAGCACTTCATTGGGCAGTTCACTCAAACATAAGGGGGTTCTCAACCCCCTCTTTGTGCCCCCCTCCCACCTCTGCAAGCCCTTGGCAAAATATTTGTTCCTTAGAATAAAAAGAAGTGCATAAGGTTTTTGACAGGACACTTGCTTCATATGGCAGTAAGAACTGTTCTGCAGTCCAAACTTGCAAGTGCAATTGCATAGTTAAGAGTACATGGTTTGATTCATGCCACAGATGCTTTATACAGGGGATTAAGGCCATGTGTCCACCAGGAATCTGGGAAAGTATTTGGGCTAAGGAAATGCTCATGGGTGCTGATCATGGCTCCTGCTATTGCTTTGTGGCTGTTCCTGCAAAGAATCTTTTCTGTTAAAAACTAGAATATCTATCTATCTATCTATCTATCTATCTATCTATCTATCTATCTATCTATCTATCTATCTTTTTTAACATCTTGAAACAGGTGCCCCAAAAACTACACATTGTAAACTTTCATCACTGCCAGGAACATGCAACAGCATTTCAGTTGAACCGTTAATGCAAAAAAGAGCTGCAAATGACAGCTCCCAGTGGACACACAGCTTCAAGTCACGTCAACGCCAATCTTATAAAATATTTCTTGGAGATTGGGGTCCAAAATATTTTCAGTTGGTGTTATACAACATAAGCATCTGTAAAATATAAATGGCAGAATGTGTCACGCTTGAGGAGAATGCTAAGAGTGCTTTTACAACGTGATCATCTCAGAGTAAAACTGTCTAAGGAAAGAAAGGCCACATAGACAACTGTAAATAAATAAATACACCGTATGCCACACCTTGTAATAATCTTTTTTTTTTTTTTTTCTTTTTTTTTTTTTTACAAAAAGACACAAGACCAAAAGTAAGTAGTGATCAAGCCTTTGAAAAGCAGATTTGCTTTTTATCATGAATATGAACATTACCCAAATCTACCTCCAGTTCTGTGACTGTGTGGCCAACTAATGGACTTCTTCTGATGGACACCTTTTATTATTACAGGGTTCTTAGCTGAGCTCTGCCCAGGGGTCAAAGAGCAGCTGGTCATCTAAACAAAAGGAGGAAGTAAGGACTGCCAACTGAAAGTTAAGCATCTTGCTGGATGTTGAGTCTAAATAATGAATGCAAGGAGTAGCATGGTTCCAACCTATTGTATGCAGCCCACATGGTTCCCTCGTGGTTGATAGCAAAGACCAGAGACATCCAGACAATGGCTGTCGTCTGAGTGCAGTCCTCATTGTGAGCAATTAGATCATTCTTGTAGTGGGTGATACAGGCAAGGGAGCTTGCCAAGAGTAGAACTGCAAACTGAGCAGAATAGCTTACTGTACATGAAATTGGGTGGGGGCTGCAATTGACCGCATCCTGAGGAAGATGGACGAATAGGAGAGATGGCTTACTCATTCGACTTGTATTCTTGACCAACGCAATTCCTTAGTCTGACTCTCAGGGCTTGATCAGTAAGCCACCTTGACCTTGGCTTGGATGTGAAGCTGGTTGTAAAGCCATCAGCGAGCATTTCATCAGTGGAGGAGGAAGAGGGATCACTGTTCCACAATGGCTGCCTGGAGCAGATAGTTGAGTGGGTAGTGCTAAGTAAAAGACGATGAGTGGGTCCTCCTGTGCTGTGTGTGGTGGGAAGAGGACAAGCTTAGTGAACTGCAGCAGAAGGAAGTGGGGTTGGGATCTTGAGCCAACATGGGAGTGGAGAGGTTGGAAAAGGTCTTGATTATATCTTGATTGTGAGAGTCACTTTTGTTGAAAAGTGCTTTGAATTGATTCAAGGTTAAATGAGGGAGATAAACACCAATGGCATACGGCTACTTAACTGGGGGGTGAGTTTGAGGCACAGCCTCATTAGGGTAAATCAATAGAAAAGTATGGAGAGGACTGAACTTACCTACAACCTACAGTACGTTGTCATAAAGGCTTTTGTAGAGGCTTGCTTCAGCATTGCATGTCATTTAACTTAAGCTGATCTTATAACTATGAAATATTAAATGGGTGTGTGATTTTACCTCTAGACAAAGGTGTTTGTGTGTAGAAACATGTCAGACTCTAATGACCATTCACCTGAGAATAGTTCATGTAGAGATGTGTTTTTTGGCTTTTGCACCAAATGCTGTCCTGAAATGTATCACATACCAGTTGGCGACCTTTAATACAGGGAACCAAATAACCACACCATACATGAATAAATATTTAAACTGGTTTGGCTGATAAGATTACGATTGTTTAACTTATATCTAAACCTGAGGTAGGATTGGCTGCAGTGAGGTATTCTTATTAACAGATTAAGAAGTTGCATGTGAATGTGGTCAGTTAGCAAACTACTCAAGCATGAAATTATGTTGGTGATATATCTCTGACCTAATCTGTTAGCTAATAGATGGTATATGCATATCAGTCAGAATGCATAATGTAATAAAGACTGCAGAACTTAAAATACATAGCCACTTTGAGAAAAAGGAAAAAGGAAAGAACTGAAATGAACTACACGTGTCGACTGAAGGAAGGAACAAATCAAACAAAGACTCAAAGTCTTGTATTCCCCTTTAAAGGACGAGGTGATCAAAAAAGTCCCACCTGCTAACCCCCCCCTTTCAGACATGGATCCAACCCTTACCTATTGCGGTGTAGAGGACCTGGTCACAACAACGCTGCCCAGATAGCTGAGATCAATCAAAAACAAAGCAGGTAAGACTCCAGGAGCCATCAAGAACGACCATACTGCCCCTAATTCATAATGATGGAAACATTGCAGTACATGAGAAGCGGACAGGCCCTGTGACACACTTTGCCCAACAACCTTTCCTTGGTAGTCAGACCTGAGGGACTCCTAGGGGCAATTAAAGGGGTTGGGTAGAGGAGGGTTATAGAAAGGGAAAGGGAAGTAGGGTAGGAAAAAATCTGAAGGTAAGGGAGAATTGGTCATGCAGTCAGGTTACTAAGGCCGAGGATGGGCCGCAGGGCCTGCCAAGATGAAATCTTCTTAAAGCATCCCTCTGCATGATAAAGGCATCTTCAAAGGCTTGGAGCTAGACATAACAATGGGTGTTTGTTTTGTCTGGGGAATCAATTGGATGAATATTATGGGATTCCTCCTGTTAGGTGAAAGCAGGGTAACGCATGATACAGATGGAAAAACAGGGACCCTGTGGTGATGTCTGCAGATTCCCAGGCTTTTAGGGGCTTGTGCCAAACAACTTACACACTACACTGACAGTAGTAGTTTTCATCCGGATTGACTGTAGCCCCAAAAGGTCTGAAATGTAATCTGTGAAGCAAATGCATTTTCTTGTCAAATCAACAAATAATTTGTTTTGCAATTTACACTCTTTGGTTACTCTTCACTGGAAAATGCTATGTATTTTTTTTAAAGTGCTAATTTTGGAACAATGCTTCACAGATGCAGTGGGTGAACACCTCTAACTTGATGTTTGACATGAAAAGCAGCATTGACCATATTGAAACTAAACTGAAAACTTCCAGAGCTTATCAAATGAATCATCACAACAAAATGGTTTTCCTTCAACCATACGGTTTTCATTTTTCATATAAAAATATTAACAAATGAAAAAAAAGCAGAAACTAAACTATCAAACTAATTTGCCACAGAGATGATTAAAAAAACTGATGGATATTAGACAGCACTCCAGTAACCAAAATGTCAGAGCAAATTCACACATCAAAGCATTATGGGTTGGGGCAGATGACTCAAATGGTATCCCTCTCTGCATGCCTAATGCACCTACCCTGAAGCTGACAACTGGGGTGGAGAGGGCTCAGATGGAAGGATCTCCTCCTCAGTCCTCCTCTGAGATGGCATCTGCCCAAATATGTTGCTGCTTTCCATGGGGGGTGACGGGGACTGGGAAGCTGGGTAGCTGGTTGCAGAGGTGGCAAAGGCCATGTGGGAACGGTAGCTGGGGCTTGCTCTCCTGCTACCCTGGCCTTGGGCAGGTGAGGAGGAAGGGGAAGATCTCCTTGAGAAGCTGGCTGCAGAAGGAGGGAGGAGGGTAATCTCAGACATCTCTGGGGGTATGGGAGGTTGGACAATGCTGGGACGTGGCCTGGGACGTACTACAATCTCTGGGGAGCCCTCATGAGAGCTAAGGGGGCTTTGGGTGAGGGGTGAGAGTCGAGAGGGCTGAAGAACCACCTGATGCATGCCAGAATCCATCCTACGAGCCTGTCTGGGACTGAAACGAGGGGTGGTTTCAAACCATCGTGTGTCCAGGCTACTGAATGTGCTAGGGACAATATGGGCCATTGGATCGGTGTAAGGCAAAACCGGCACACCCATACCGTGGCTTGTGTGTCTTAGCTGCCCTAATTGTGCCTCTTGCATAGCTAAATGCTTGGCTGGGGAGCCATGAGGCTTGGCCTTGCTGGGAGACTTGCTTGCGCGGCTCTTTGGGGCCTCCAGTGGCAGGACAGCTGGGTAAGTGGGCATTGGGAGGGTGGAAGGCTGGAAAGCACTCAGGGGAAGAACATGAGGTGGAGGAGGGTAGGGGGAGTCGTGGCGGAGATGCAAAGGGTGATGAGGTGGAAAAATAAATTGGGGCCCCTCCAGGCTTGCAAAGGTGAAATCCAGTCCCTGCCAAATCTCCGGTGAGCGAGAGGAAGAGGTAAGTGTCAGGGGAAGTGGGAAACCAGAGACAGCATATTGTGGGAAATCGCCCTCCCCCATTTCTTCAGGAATCATGGGGTGACCAAAAGGACCTTCTGCCAGATATGGAGGGGAGGACATGACTGAGCTGAGAGGGCTGGTATCAGGCATGTAAAAAGGAGGTGGGGGATCATGATCGCCAGGGGGGCCTAAATAGCCATAGAAAGCCCTGTGGTGGAGAGAGCCTCGGATCTGCCCTGTGGCCTGTAGCCGACTGCTCTCCATGATGGTCATACCTTCGAAGGGCCTGTGGAAACGGGGGCTGTAGGCTGGAGGCTGGAGATAGGATTCCTGACTGGAGATGGGGGAAAACTGGTGAGGTCGAAGGGGAGCCATTACTGGTGGCAGAGGCCTGGGATCGTCATTCTCTTCATCCGACTGCCGAAATTCAGGATAGAGGTCTGATTCTTCCACAAAGGGGAAACCCTCAATTCGCCGGGGCTTCACAGACATTTCTGCATCAGTGGGATCAATGACAAAGCGTCCATCTGGGCCTCTGCTGATGAGTTCAATGGGTGTTGTTGCTTCAGCTTCATGTTTGGTAATGCCGTACTTCTTGCTTGTTATTGCTCTTTTGGTCTTCTTGTACAAAGATAATTCCTCCTTCTTCCCTGGGCTTGGGGGTGGTTTCTTCCCACGCTGGTCATGACTATCTTCAGATGATTCAGATGGGGATGCCTTTGAACGAATGCTCTCAGGGCTCACCTTTCCTGATGATGACCTATAAAAGACAATATAGAAGAAGTGAATATTCCAAAATAAAAACAACAAAATCGTACTCTGCAAAGCAAATTGTCCATAGACTCGAGACATGTCCAGCTACATTAGAATAAAAATGGCAGCACACCTCACCCAAGCATGTGAGAGATATAAGCACAGGTTAAGGTGAGCTTCATCATTAGTGAACAGAGGTATCCTGGAAAATATGTTGCATGTTAATTCATAATCAATTTAATAAAGAGTTTGAATGTCATGAATCTTTATTGTCCTGAAAATGAAAATACAGAGCATAATGACTCCTTCATTAACAGACTGTGCTTTCCTGACCTACTTTGTAACTCAACCTATGCTTTCTTTCAGTCAGGAAGGTGCACACAAGGAGGGGATAACGCACACTAAATGGACCAGTGTGAATCTCTAACATATATTAAATTCATGTATATTTCCATTATAACCTGGTGACAACAAACTGATTTGTTAGTACCTGCATAGTTTCCTGTAGGCAAAACAGATTCAGTCATTTTAATCGTTGCAATAAATGATTGTACACCAGACTTGATGCTTCTTTTACTCCAGCTATGTGAAGTTTATGGTAACTTGACTTATACATTTTCAGTTATTTTGGCTTTGCACACCAATACACTTAATTTCTTATCATTGGTGACTGAATTTCTTCAAGTATTATTTATTAAGGGCTCAAAAAAAAAAAAAAAAAAAAACCTCAGCTAATCTGCAAATTGCAGTTCAACATGAGCAATACTGTTTTTTATCAAAGCCTGCAACATATAATATGACAGAAATGTCTGTCTTTGTGTGCGCATGTATGCACATATGGCACAAATTTTAATTTGAATTTAATTTTTATGTAAATATGCCTTCTCTGTGCTGTGTAGGAAAAGACACACTCAGACACTCGGTTACATGGGGAGAGTGCAATGAATACTACTTGATGCTCTAGGTGAATATGTTGGTCAGGATGTAAAATTAAATGTCTGGAGTCGATGTGTGAGTCCAGCTTAGGAGAACCTGGATTTGTACTAGATTTGAGCAACATAGTTGGCATTAACAGCAATGTAACATCAGACAGGTGGGAAAGAAGAGGTTCAAACACACCCAAAGAGCAAAGAGTAACGTGACTGTTGTACTAACATCTGCTAAAACTGCCTAAAAAGTCAAATCATGAAAGCTCATTGAAATGACCCAATTGTGGTGACAGGGTTTTTTTCTTTTTTTATAACTGAAGCATCCTTCTCAGACTCACTATCAAACACATTACAGGTTGAGGAGTGATATAACTTGTATAGAGAGTATCATCAGACAAATATTCATAATGCGAAGCTCAGATGCCAACTGGATTTTGATATTCTTGTTAGAAATCACAATAAAAATAGTTTTTAATAGGAAGGAGGAAATAAAACCACGATTTGCTTTGAAGCCATAATCACTTTATTTAGTGGTAAAATGAAACATATAGGCAGTCCTCAGTGGGATCACTTAACCTTGTGCTTATAATGACTTAGAGTTATGTATACAGCTGCTGATGAAAACTGTTACACTGTTACATAAAATAGATATTTAGGAATTGATTCTGTCTTTTCAGACATGGTTTCTGCTTTATGAAGCAACAAAGACGGCTCATACAACATAACTCATCTAATCATTCATATTTTGTCTTTTTTTGTGAATTTGACCATCATTCCTGTTGGTTACAATGAAATTTTAATCAATTTATTTAGACACCAGACTAAAACTGGACTTGTTTCATAGATTTCTGATTGCTTTTACTGGTAAAGGCATTTAAAATATGTTGTTAAGGTGTCCTGATCACGCTATCATGATCACAGACTACAACCATAAGGAATAGTGGCCAAAATGGTAAAATACAGTCTGTACAAAATCAGAATCTGTCCATCACGTGGTTAGCAAACATAAATAACACACTAAAATACTAACACTACAAAATGCTAGTGACGTTCTTCAAACTCGTTGTACTATTTCAAAACACAAATTGACACAAAAGAGTCTTTACTGTCTCATTAAACAGCCACTGAATGAAGATTCAGTGATCACTGCTGATGCTGTAAAAATATAGGCCTTATTATTATATAGTTAGATAAAATACTCAGTTTCCACAATGTTTTCCATAAGCTTAAACATTAAAGCAGCAGTAGGCACTGATGTTGCTGTTGTTACAAGCTAATACTGCAGAATAATAAAACTTGAGTCGGTAGAACAAGGCAGACTAACAGAGTGAAGAAGAGGTGCAGCTGTGACAGCATCTGGGATGGGAGAGGAGCAGTGGTGAAGTCAGGAGTGTCAAAGACAAAGTGTTTGAGGTCACTTGGAGGTGAAAGAGTGATTTAAGGGAGTTAGTGGGGACAGTCGCATACACCTCAAACCACATAGACAGTCACAACGTAAAAGCTGTGCGCTGTGCAGAAAAAAAAAAAAGGATTACGTTTGAAGCATCTTCGCTTTATTGCCAACAGTTTGCACAGAGCTAAGCTAACCGGCTGCTAGCTGTACCTTCTCATTTAACACTGTCAGAAAGTAAATAAGTGCATTAACCAAAACATTTAAGTATGATTTTAACAAATGCAGTCAAGTATCTGTAATATCAAGAAGTTTTATTATCTGCTTTAGACTTTAGACACTTTAGTGATAGTGATTTATCATTATACTGTTTGAAGTTGATTTGAACGGGATCTTAATATCTGAAATCTTGACTAATTAAAGGAATAGTTCAAATTGGGAAATACACCTATTCTCTTTGTTGCTAAGATTTGGTTGAAAAGGTTGATACCAGTCTCACTGTGTGTCTGTCCACTAAATACAAAGTTAGGGCCGATGTGCAGTTAGCTTAGCTTAGCATAAAGACTGAAAAAAGGGTCAAAAGGCTACAAGCTCCCAAAATCAAATGTTGGCTCTCATGAGTTTAATTTACATAAACACTGCAAGTGCAACTTATAGTTTTAAGGATAGTTTTGATCCTTTTATCAAAGGATCAATCAATCGATACCTAAATAAATTAGTAAATCTCATCACCGTGAGTGACCAAGACGTAATAATGCTGGTCATTGGAAACATATTTGAGTATAGAAAGAGACCAAAGTTAGAAATTGAACAAAAGTTAAATTTTAATTTGTGGTAATGTGTATTGTATTTGACTTTTTGTGATTTGATAAAGTTTGTATGGAAATAAAGTATTGTTAAGAATTGGTATTAAAGCCAAGGTTTTGGTATTGGTACCAATACTGAGCGTTTTTGAAGGAAACCCAGTTTCTCATTCACAAACACTAATGTCCTGGACACATTGTCTGGAAATCAGTGGAGACCCAGGATTAATGGACTTCCTGCTTAGCTTGGCGAACTGTTCCCTCACCTGACTTCACATTTAGTGTACAAACATGAGCGTGGTATCACCTGAGGAGGTCAAAATACTGGTTACTGCCCTGACATGAAAGACACTTTCAATCCTGCTCCAAGTGGTAAAATTGATACAGATTTTAAAATTCATCTTCTGATGATGATCACTCTTCATCTTTCATGTACAAAAGACCAAGACCAGTATGGTTGTTGCCTGGTGGGGACATTTGGCTGGAACATGCAGCCAGGTCAGGAGTCTGAGGGGCTGGGGCTGAACCCAATTGCAAAAAGGGGGTGTATACGGTGTGCAAGAACAGGGGGGGACAATGGTTGGCACACTCACTGAGGACTGGAAGGTTGGGGCCTGTACCTGCTCTCGTCCAGCCCCTCCCAGTAGGGCTCAATGCTGGGAATGAAGCTAAGTGGACTCCTGTAGAAGTGGGGAGATCAGACAGTGAGAAGTGGGGAGAATATGCGGCTAAACAGGAAGCCTGTCAATGAGAGGTATGTTAATTAAAAAAAAGCAATGAGAGCGAGTTGGTTGATATTGTTATTAACTGGGGTGAAAAAAGACACAAGAAATGGGATAAAACTGTAGTGAGTCATCTGAGAGTAAGAAATGTCAAGAGGAGAGAAAATGCTTGCAGACATTAGAGGCTATAACAGAGCAACAAGACGTCGGTAAAGGGAAAGGAAAGGAAAGAAATGTCAGTGAAGATGTGTGAGACAGTTCTCCATTTATTGCCTCTCAGGGTATATGGCCCCAAACACCCACACACTCAGAATGTGATACAGCTCAGATTCCTTTAGGTTTGATTTTTGTTTTTGTTCCTCCCACTCAAGACGGGAAGGTGGACGAGAGGCGAGGAAGGAGAAATTGAGGAAACAAATGCCATTTGAGGCGACATCACTTGGTGATGACAGCCGCACAGCTGTGGCACTTCCCCGCTGCATCTCCGTAGCCTTAAAATATACAGTCTATGGCCTGTGCATGTCACACAATCAAAACCTTGGCACAAGTAACAACCACACATTCATGCAAACCTGTATTTGGACTGCAGAGTAAGCCCCTATGTGTAGAAATGTTTCAATTTTTTTTCTAAACATGAGACAATCCAAATGAAAACTGGTGCTGCTGGTGTTTAAACAGATCCACTGGCAGTGAGCAGCAGGATTTACTGTCTTTACATTAAGTTTCTAAAGTCAGATGCTCTCCAATCCTAAACATGGAGGCTTTAATCATCAAAGAGGTTGTTTTTAGGGTGTATTTATCAGTCAGCCCTACACTTCAAAGATAAGGCTGGAGATTCTGCTATATGAAAAGACCACAACCAAAAAGACCAGAGACCATGTCTGTTTCTAAATTGCCCATAATCTCTGGCCCTGTCTGTGGCTCAGTGTGCCATTTCTTAATTCTTTACTATTATTTGAGAAAATGGCTAAATTATTTATTGAAACAACTGGTCAATGTAGTTTTTTTTTTTGCAAAAATTACTCAAGCAGGAATAAATAGCACCTTTGTATTTTCAGCCATGCTGGGCCAGCTACTATTCCTGGCAGCAGCATGGTGCATTTGAGGTCGACTCAAAATAAACTACAGGGTGTGTTTATGCTAATAAAGACAGATGTCAGCCACTGCAACTGTGTGGTTCATGGTTTTGGTCTTTACATGGGATTTGTTGACAAAGTGAATCTGGAATAGAACCAGACATCTCCTTTCACACACATGTCATGACAGCTGCTTCAGAGAATATTCTCTCTCTTTGTGTTAAAGGTCTTATTTTCCCATCAGGCTGTGCTCAGTATCCCAGAATGACAAAGTCAAAACACGGGAGAAAAAAAATGAAATCTGTCACAAAAGTATTCAGAGCCTTAATCAAGTCTACTAGGTTAAGTCTCTACAAACTTTGCACACCTGGATTTGTGGAGGTGTGTATGTGTGAGCTGCCTTTTGTCTCTTCACAGATGTTCTATATTTAAGTCTCTTTCTTGGCTGTATGCACCAGGTACCGTCACTCCAGTGTCAGGGCGCCCACACTCTTTCTGGACAGACCAAACCTCCTCCGTTTCACAGTTATTGAGGCCACTGCGTTCCTCTGAGATTTAGACATGGTTCTCTACTCCTGCTCTGATCTGGCCTTGGCACAGGGGTTTTTGTGCTGACATGCAGTGTGAACCCTGAACTCCTTACGTTCACAGGTGTGTGACTTTCTAAACTGTGTCCAGTCCAACCAGTTTGCCAAAGGTGGACTTGAGGATAATTAAAGCCGAGAGTACATGTGGAGTTCAGGGGGTGTGAACACTTTGTAAATGAGATATTGGATTTTTAATGAATGAGCAGAACTTTCTAAAGTCAAGTTTTCAGTTTGTCATGATGAGTCACTGAATGTAGATTGATGGGTTAAATCCATGTACAACTAAATCTACTATCAAGTGAGCAAATAGTTACATTGTCTGATACTTCCTGAATGCACCAACGTTGTGAATCAGAAAACAAATATAGGAAATGGCATTAATTCTGTCAGTCATTTAAAAATAACCCATATTAAGAGACGTCCACCGAGGACGATCATATATTTGAACAAACTTTTCTCACGGTGAACATTTTGATTTTCTGTTTAGATGTGTCGGGAACAAATTTCATGATTGATGCTGTTAGCGCCTCCTGTGCTCTTCCTGCCCTGACATGTAAAAATATCTGCTGTGAAAAAAAGCTCTGTTAAGGAACACAAAATGTTCTTTATGATGAAGCATGTGATCGATTTAGGGGTCACACAAGGACAGAGCTATGGAAATAATGGGATGGAGCTTTTGTCATCTGCAGACTGGCTGTCATCAAATTCACAGTGTTGCCCACTGTCGTTTGACAGATACAGTAAATACTGTATATGAATGGATTCACAAATAAATAAGCCAACTTCAGACACAGAGATGTCTCATTCATTCATCATTTTTTGTCAGCTTAAACAGGAGCACTTCCTATATACTCTAGTTAAATAATGACTCTTGTCGAACTGGAAAAACATCAGTGAGGTGGTGAAGCTTCACTCTGCTGAGCTCTGTTCACTAACGCACAAAAGTTAGTCTATTCTGCAAGTTTTTAATTTTTAATTTTTACAGATACAGATATTTTAGTGGAAAAATTTCCAGTTTCACTTTCCATTTTTAAACGGGGGGTGGGGGGGGTCTGTGATCTTATTGTCCTGTAAGCTTGTGCCATTTAATTTGAAATGGCAAATACCCTTCTGAGATACTGTCGTCACAGGGTGGACAACCTTATAGGCAAAATGTAAATTATGTGCCACTGTCTGTCTTGTATTCTAAGATTGAAGCAATCGAAGATCAAACAGGGGACTAACTGAACTCCCTCTCTGTCTTTATACTCTTTATTAGTGGGACTGCATAAATGGAGCCTCTGATGTGAGGCCACCGGCCAAGAGCAAGGAGTGAGCACTATGTTTAGTTATGCTTCATTGCATGAAGAGTATCCATCAAACATATCATCTGAGTCTGCTGTGAAAAGGGAACAGATCACTGTCTATTGGAGGCCTTGATGAGTCATTTCTGATTAAAGAGCTCGGCCCAATCTCATGTCCTGTCCACAGGTCCAGTTAAATTCAACAGGTTTTTTATTTTTCACCATTTAACTTCAGCATACACTTCTCTAACTTACAGTGAGCAGTTTGCTGCTGAGACTAAATCTACAGAGGAACTGGAACAAGTTCTTCAAGATGCCTGTAACAACTGAGAGGACCTTCAAAAACTGCAAATGTTTTCTGTCTGTTTGAAAAAATTATCATTTAGTTTTCAAACATGGATCTCTGTTTGTTATATATATACAGTAAGGATATATAATCAGTTCATGCTGCACTGTTGTACTTTTGTGCTCTGTCAGCAGTAATGTCCCTGAATGTGAATAATGTTACTGAGGTTAAAAGTACTGTGGAATTATTAGTATTTGCCTTGTTGACTGACTTTTTATGGCATCTGATAGCTGACCAGTGAATGAATCCTGACTCTGTGTGTGTGTGTGTGTGTGTGTGTGTGTGTGTGTGTGTGTGTGTGTGTGTGTGTGTGTGTGTGTACTGTGCAGTGTAACAGTGAACTCTGTGATGTGTCTTGTGCAGTGGATGTTACTTACGGAGTTTCCATGCTTTTTCTGCAGTGGGTTATGGAAAGAGGGGGGTCTGGAAGATGAAGAAGATAAAGAGACCATTAAAGCACATATAAGTATGTCTACAAGATAAACACAGCAGCTCATCACAGAACTGAAATAACAGAGTTCTTCTTGGCCTTAAGGTAGAGTGCAACCTATGTTTTCAAATTCAGTGATACATTTTATTTTCAGGTCCCTGCACCTCATTATTTACAGTAAAGGAAATGTATTTTTGGTATTCAGGGTAATGTGTCTCAAAGAGTTATCCAAAAGACCTGCCAAGTCTTAGTGTGGTGCTAAACTCCCTGAATGAAGCCCTGTCCAGCATCAAGAGCCCTGCGCAACATCATCGACCGCACCCTTGTATGTCAACCCTGTGATAGACTGACCTGTCCAGAGTTTACCCTTCTGTCTCAGCTGGGATTGGCTTAAGCCCCCAAGACTTTAAAGAGGGTAGGCAGTATGGCAAATGAATGAATAAATTAATCTTTCCTCTTGTGCAGCTCTAATAAAACACCATGGCTGCAGTTCAAGTATGTCAACAGTGAATGTGGCACACTTAAAATTTCACTTAGTCCAGTGGTTAAATGCCTTAAGTAGCAAACACAACAATATAACAGGAACGTCTCATCTTTCTCTGATGTTTTAAAATATGCTCAATGGCTGTGGAGGCAGGACTTTCCCATCACCTCTTTTCCTCTTGAGCTTTCGCCGGCGCTGTTTGTTGACGAAGCAGGCGGCCATCGTGCTGAACAGGACAGCTGCTGCCAGGAAACAGATGGTGGCCACAATGCCAGCCACCACAGGCCGAGCCAGTCCACGCTCCTCCACCATCTCCGGCGGAGGGAAGAAGTCTGTGATGAGAGGAGAGGAGCAGTCAGCGACGTACAGGCGGGGATGGAACAGTTTGCAGTTAGAGATATAGTATGTAGGCACAGAGGTGTTCTACCCAGAGGTGGATGATTAATGCAGTGGGAAGGAAAAGATATTCAGTGTAGAAAACTGCAGAGAAACAAATGTAAAACTCCAGTTTGCTGAGCAGACTTCTGATGATGCACTCCTCGAGATTAACACTAATGTCAACACTCATTTTCTGGCTCTGGCATAGGTAATATTTTCTGTGAGATTACTGTGCAGGTGCGTGTTGACTTTCTCCTGTAAGAAAACACTGTGCTCTGACTAGGCAGCTCTTTAATAATGTGAGTCCACACACTGGATCAGGATTTTCTGCTGTTTTCCTGAGAGAAGGCCCCTCTGCCATTTCCTCACCTGCCAAACAAGAAGCCCAGGCTAATCCAGATTGAAATATGCTTCTTATTCCTCTTGTTCCTGAAGGGAGGGCCTGAATCATAAGCAGGTGATCCAATGATCACCTGGGCCAGCTGCTCCCAGCCTTTAAAAAGAGCTCTGGGCGTATTTTGTAGCCCCCTCTTTTTCCCCGACATTCCCCGACAGCAGCACTTTTTGTTAGGATACTTAAGTTAGGGATGGGGTTAGTTTGTTGTTTTCTATTATGGTGCACTTACAACACTCACGCACACCCTACGCCCCTGATCCTACTGACATTGATTATTGTTTTTGCACATATGCCTGGGTGGCAACAACAATTGCAATATGTAATAATATCCTCCATCTAAACATTATTTCAAACCACAGCAGAGAATAAGAGGAGATTCAATAGTTTCCCCCTGCAATAGAACAAAGTCTTCTACAGTCTGAAGGAGACATGACGACACTTCAGACAGAGGTAGAAATACCACAAGAATGAACACAAAAAAAACAGCCAAGAAAACTTCTTCTTTGTGTTTGTGTTCCTGCTGTATCAGAATGAGCTCTCTAGAAGATGAGGAAGAAATGAAAAACAAATGAATAATAATCCAGGGAACCTGATACATGGTTGATGATGATAATAAAAAAGTAATAATAAATTAATGCTATTTTAAGTGCATTTCAAGACGCCCAGGGACACTTTACAAAGCAAATGAAAGATTCAGAGGCATAAAAAAAGGTAAAACATAGACAGGATCAAACAATATACACATGATAAAACCGTAAGTGCATGGACTGCATTCACAGAGAAGAAAGGTCAGACCAAACAAAAGAGTTTTTGATTTAGAAGAAGCAACAGATGTGAACTTGTGAAGAGTCTTGGGGGGGAGAGCTCCAGAGGTGGAGGAGTGTGTGGAGTGTGTGGCGTGTGGAATGTGGTGGGATGGGTGGTGGTGGTGGATTTATAGGGATGGAAAAGGTTAGATGGGTGCCAAGCCATGGAGAGGTTTGTATTTTAGAATGAAGCATTTGACAGTATTGGAGCCAATGTCATGTCTGAAGGGTGGGGGTGAAGACTTCTATTGAAATCCATATCAGTGTGGGTAAACCAAGGAGAAGAGCATAGCTGTAGTCAAGTCATGATATAAATGTAATAAATGCTTGGATGAGAGTCAGCAGATTGGGAAAGACAAAGGGGTAAGACTAATTCTTTTTTTATCAACTTACTATAACTTATGTAACTTATGTACTTTAACATGAGAGTTAATGTGGTTTAATATGACACAGTAGACAATGGATGGGAGCTGTAAAATGTTTACTGAGCTAATAAATCAAGTGAGAAGTCGGGACATTTTCACATAGAATTTTTTGTACAACCATCAGTCGCCCCCTGATGGTCATTGGATAGCATGCAGATTAAAGGGTCTTCAGCACTGGCTTCACTTTTCAGCATGAGTCGAACATTTCTATATTTTATATATATATATTTTATATTTAGTATTTTTGTTTTATTATTTATATTTATTTATATACTTATATGTTGCAGCATGGGTCCACTGCTGGGCAAAAATGTTTTTTATTAAAACTAAAATTAAAAATGTTGAAAATCGTTCATTGCCCATATCAAGGTCTATCACTTTGATAAAGAAGTTTAATGTTGCTACTGCCAGACCACGCCATTTGTTTGCTATCTTAGTCTGATTCTGCGCTGAAATTCATGACAAACACTGGAGTCTCAAAGATCTGGTTAGCAACAGGATGAGTTAAAAGGAAAGCGAGTCAAGAGACAGATGGTGACTCGACAAGTGATATCTCCTCTGTCAAACAAAAGAGAGAAATAGAGCTTCCTCTGCTCTCATTTCAGTCCTGAATGTTTAATTGTTGTCATTAAAATAAGAAGAGCTCTGAGGAGGCGTTATTTGTCCTTTAGACAACATTCACCAAAATGAAGCAACACTGTTTGCAGAGCTGTCATAGATTCAGGTCCACTGCTGTTCAGATTAGCAGAGTAAATGCAGCAGTGTCATAATCTAATGCTGCACTTCTTCCTGATGCTGTGAGCTTCAGCTTCTTACAGTCAAGGATGCATCACTGGCAGAATTAATGTGTCCGGAACAGTTGTGCATTAACAATAATGAAAACTCAGCCTCTGCTGTGCAGCTACTTTAACTCTTGCTACAGAGCTACAAGCCTTCAGTATCAGATCTGCCCTCCCTTATCAACACTGGGGCTGTTTTAATGTCCCACATGGTGACAAATCACTCAGTGAGGACTGGAGGGTACAATGTGTCAGTGCTAGTTATGAACTAGTTAGAGAGGTTTCTGAGCTGCAGGGAGAATGATACAGCAATATTGACATGTGAAATAACTGCTCAGCCCAAAAACACCTCTGTCTTTGGAGGGGCAAGCTGAATACCACCTCATGTTAGTAGCAGGGTCCTCACTGACAAAATGCACAGAGAAAACAAACTAATACCAGTCAACAGAGAAGACAGCAGGAGCCTTTGATCACCAGCTTCACCAGTGGGGGGCAGCAGAGGACTTCCAGAGATCTGAGGGTCCCTCAGCAAATCTTCTCTATAAATGCTACCAACAGCTGCTCTTACCAAGTGATGTGTACTCAGTGACCTCTGCAGGGGGGGTTGGTGGGGCAACGTCGCATCATTTTGAAGGGTTTAATTTCAGATTCAAAACAGACTAGACTTTTGTGACCAAATAACGACTAGCTTTAATGCTAATTTTTCTTTTTTTAGCATCCCAATGATAATCTGAGGGAGACAGACAGGAGGATGATGTCATACTTTTCAGGATGCTACAAAGGAGTGTGCATGTAAAGCAAGCTTAAATTTTATTAGTGCTGAGTGGGCAAAATGTAAAGTTGGAGTTGCTGCGTGTGCAATACATCCACAACCCCTCCTCAGCTCAGAACTGTTCAGATAGCCCGAGGTTATAGATGCAGGTTACAGCCAGAGGTTGTCAGGATGAATCTGAATTGGTGGCAACCAGCAGGGTTTCAACAAGAACATCTGTCCTTTCTTCTTTCAGCCACGTGCTTTTTCACTGACAAACGAGGCTGTTAGATGTTTGTGCTTTTTGTTCATGAACAATTAGCTGATGTGATGCCTCACCTGTGCTGGACACGCCTACTACATTGCTGGGTTCGCTGATTATTTCGTCCATGACGGCCATGACGCGGAACTCGTACCAGGCCTCCTAGGAGGAACAGAGGAACAGAGAGAGATGTAAATCATCAGGTAGCAGTAAAGCATCAGGATCTCATGTCTGAAGGTTTGATCATGGCTGACTCCAAACATCAGCCAGCTACGCCTCCGGAGGGGTGGGAAATGAAAAGTGCAGCTAAGTCTAACAGTCACCGTTTAGTTTTAGTACCATAATTAATGAGATTTAACAGCTTATAATGTACAATGGATTAAGGTCATTCTAAACTGAATTTCCTATCGTTCTCATTTCTGATTAAAAGACACACCACCAATTTTTCACCCACGCAGACGGGATCACTTTACTCATCATAAGCATTTTAAAAACTGAGAAGGTAACCATGATTATGTCGTAGTGATGTCATCAGTTTTAGAGGTTATCAATGAGGGGTGTAGAGTTTGAACAGCCTGGGCAATTACCAGACAGGGAGGAGACAATTAGCATTATGGGAAACGTCAGATTTGTATTTTTAGAATATCTGAACTTGCTGAACTGATGCATCCACAATTAGTTCATATTATCTGTAGTGAGGGTGTCGTGAAGTGAGAGTAAGAGTAGTAAGAACACACCTTTAATGAATATTGCTCCTATTCTACACATCATAAACTACCTGAAAAAGTCACATAAATCCTTATGTGTCTCCAGAGGGAGCTGTGAGGTCTGATTACTGTGATGTCACTTGAATCAGAGTCACCTGGGTCTGAAAAAAAAAAAATATATATATGGGGGGTGTGGAGTTAGAAAGAAGTGAGTTTACCAGACCTCTGTAACCCACTCTTTATCTCTGCTTGAGGCTAGAGGCTACATTAGCAGATAGTAGCATATCACACTTGAATCTCCGAAGTGAGAAATCGTGATTGAATGTGTGTTGCACAGGGAAGAAGATTGGGTAGAATAAAAAAGCCGACATGATTGATCCCCTTTTTAAAAAAGTGTGATATGAGTCTGACAGTAGGAAAAATCCATGTCAGCATTATCCTGAGCCAAAATAACTGCTATTATTGCAATAATTATGAAAATGTGCATTCAACTCTTATAATGGCTCTAAAACATAGTGGAATCCCTTTACCTTACTAAATAATAGTTTTCCTGACATCAAAGAATAGGACACAGCTTTTCTTTTTTTTTGTGTGTGTGAAACCAATCAAACAGCCTTAAATCAGTTCATTATAATTCATAAGGCCCCCTGTAGAGATAAAGTAAAATAAATAAAAATAGCAACACTGTCAGTTCTTTTCTTCACATTATATTTTTTCAATCAGGAATTACAAACTGCTGGCATTGTGACACAGGGGCAAACTGAACCACATTGGACATCAAACAGTCCTGTATCCTCGTGGCACAGAATGAGATGAGCTAAATTTTGGTCCTTGGTTGGTGAGCTAGATAATAATAATTATCCCCATTCACCATTATCCCGATGACGGAAATTCACCCTGATCAACTAATTTCAAGTGTTTTTTTATGGTGATGTGCAATAAAATCATCCCTAACAGTGCTCTCTCAAAGGAAAATGGGACAGAGCAGTTTACTTCTCTAAAATAAAACAGAGGGATGTAAACTGTATAAATAGAAGCAAATGAGCTTCATGGCTTTTCAACATGTTAAAATCATCAAGAGGATGTGCAATGATGGGAACAATATGTAAGAGAGGGGAGCCTTTTAAGAACATGACAAGAATCTCAATAGAAAATGAATGAGCTGATTAGGTGAATATTGTAATGAAAGATTAATGTGGCTAAGATGGATAAATCATCTATGACTAAGTCATTATGAAAAGACACATTAAGCCTTTTACGATCTGGTTTTCATTGATGTGGTGCTGGTTGTGCTCTCCAGAGAGTAGACAGAGTCACAGAGAGATGGTGGAGATTCAGTCAGCGTCTTGCTCAAGGACACTTCACCAGGGTGCAGAACCTACTCAACTGTACACTCAAGAAATGAACCTTATGATGCATATGCTGTGGACTGAGCTCAGCTGTTTCCTGCATGGTCAGAAGAGACTGAGCGAAGTGTGTCATAGCAAACATTGCACCAAATGCCCACTTTCACACAAACTCACATACGGTGACAACTACACAGAGGATCTCTCCTGGTGAAATGACCTCAACTGATGCAGTGAGAGATTTGCAGAAAAGTTATACAAGCGAGGTGCTACATGTGTGTGTGTGTGTGTGTGTGTGTGTGTGTGTGTGTGTGTGTGTGTGTGTAGAGAGGGCTGGAGAGGAGTGTGTGTGAGTGTGTGTGTGGGTGTCTGCTGTGCAATGGAAGGAGAGATAAAAGCATCTGCATGGAGCTGAAAGTGGTGGTTAGATTAAAGAAAGAAGCTTAAACATGTCATGGGAGGAGAATTAGCCGACATGAGCAAGATGTGAGATGCTGAAAAAGAAGCATTGTGTCAGAACTCATAAATATAAGATATGTTGATTTTTCTTTGCTGTAGTGAAAATGGCTCATGGAAAGATATTGCCCTCTAAAAAGCCCATTGTATTTATAATTTATACAGAGACAGTGTGTTGAAAGTCATTTTCCAGCTGCGGGTCAGTGCATGCAGGTGTCCTGCACGCCACATGTGAAATACATACAAGAGTTTCATTGCTATGCAGTGAAACCCACAGAGATGCTGGGAAAGTGAGCCTAGGCGGCGTGCACTGTTACTATGACAACTGAGGTGGAAATGGCAGCAATTTACATATGCAGAATCCGCGCTGGGAAGATGTGGAGCATTAACAGCAAAATTTGGAAAAGAAATCGACCCCTCTGCCCCAAACCAAACTCATCCACGGTAGTCAAAATGAAGCAGTGTAGCTAATGGAAGGATGATTATTATGTTCATGTGCAACAAGTTAAAACAGAAGTCTGTAATAAGTTTAAGTTGTGACATAACTAATGCAAATCATGATGTTGTGTTACATGCTTAAACCTGAAATATTGAGGCTATTTTGCTTGTGCTCTCCGCTGTGTCTGTTGTCTCCAGTTCATTCTGTGTGTGTGTCTGTATGTATGTGTCAGTGCAGCATGGTGTGAGCTTCATGTTCTCTTCACATCATAGCCTCCAAATGGATGTAGATTCTGTATTCTACCTAATGACCATCAGGGATCCACTCCACTGTAAACATAAGTTGAAGTCTATGGGAAAATGTCCCTACTTCTCACTTGATTTATTAGCTCAGTAAACGTTTTCCTAATGAGCTTGAAAGTAAACTTGAAACTAGAGACTGAGACCATGTCAGTCTCTAGTTTTAAGTCTTCTTCAATACATGATGTTCACTTTTTGAATTAACAACCTTCCTGACAATCAGGATAGAGTACAGAGCAGGTCAGATCCACCCATCACTCCTCCTCAGCTCCACCTTCTCCTCCAAATATGGTTTCTTCTGGTTTAAAACATACTAAGATGGACGATGGACAAATTACAAATGGGTGACATCACTGTGGGATGACACTTGCTTCAACCCTGTTACCTGCCACACTCAGCCCAGTCCAAATTCCCTTTAGTTTAACTTCAATCATTTCAAACACTGGTCTTTGAGTTCAAATAAAAGTAAACAACAGAATTAGCTGTTGTAGCTGACTAAATAGGGGCCAACCAGCTGACTCTCCATCTACACACATGGTTCATGTCAATTTAACCTGAAAGACTCACAAAAACTAAATGCAGTGATGGGCCTTATTTATTTCAGAGTGCAGACCTAAAACATCCAGAGCTGCCCACAGATGAGTGAGTTCATCTGTGTTACAGCAGCCGGATAGGACATTATTATAATTTGAAGTAAAATCATGGTCTATATAAAAGGATAAGTAATGACTATGCAGACTGGGAGTAGGCTAACCAAACAGCAGGCTCCATTAGCCAGCAAGTTGCCTTGGAAATACATCAATTCACATTTAGCTTTAACGGCTCCACTTCCTGTTTACTTTTGTTTTACTGGAGTTGCATTTTCCAAATCTCTGTAATGGAGGTGACAAGTGCAAAGTTGTGTTGGTCCAGAGTCAGAATGGAGAAAACTATAAGCTTAGTAAAACCTAGTTTGTGAGACTGAAGAGTTGCGTCTATGGCAAAGTGAAAGCTGTGTTTAATCCACCACTACATCCTGGATGTCTCTGGAGCAGATGTAGATTTTGTCTTACATGTGAAGCCCACAGTCGCTGTCCTGTTTTTTTTTTTACCTGGATGAGGTCACGAGCGAGCAGCTCCGTCTCCCCAGCAGGAATGCCATCGTCCAGAACCTCCCATCGCTCCCCCAGGCGGAACTCCATGACATAATGCTGGATAGGTGCTGTGTGATTGGCAGGCGGGATCCAGGTGAGCAGGACTCCCTGCTGCGTGCGATTGGCTGTGAGGCACCGTGGTGGGGTAAGCAGCACCAATGGTTCAGGGGTACTTATAGGAAATACTGGAAGAGCACATCAGGGTTGAGAGGACGTGTGAGTTACAGCTCCACCAGCACGATAAAAGACAGTCAGCTCCCCTTCACACTTTGACACTGACATGTACAAGGATCTTGAACTGTGAGTAGATGTGATTAAGATTTTATACCACATGCATCTCGAACATGCATAAAATTCACACCTCGTCTCTGAATCCCTGCATCTTTTAAGACCATTTCATGAACATTTCATCTTACTCCCAGCTCTGACTATCCTGACAGTCCACTTCTAACCAACATGCCATCCAATCTGCTCATTGTCCTGCTTAGATATGCTGAAGTTCATTCCCACTTTTATAACTATTAACTACTTGTGAGGACTGAACTCACTCTGCATTCTCTGATCACATGTTTGTAAGTGTATGAAGATTAAGGCCTTAAAGATGCATCAGGACATTTGACTTGCAAATGAAGGGTGGAAAAGACAACACAGAGCCCCTGGGCTTCTTTGTCTGCTTTGTTTCTGCTCCCTGCCCGACACAGAAGGTGATGCAGCATGAATAGTTATCCCAATTTTCAGCATGTCACTTATCTTTAAATAATAATCTATGACAGCTTCATTTACACTTAACAAATGTCTCTGTTTCTCACTGCTGTAAGGAATGATATAATGCACAATGATTCAACCAAAGCCCAGTTAAAGCGTTTACAAGATGGCTCCTATGCTGCAATTTCAGATAATCACCAATAAAGGTTTTTGGCTTATCCGAGATACTATAAACTCAACAATTAACTGCTGTGTCTAATAACTGAGCTGACTGTTGATTGCATGCTAAACCAGCTCAGCTTTGTTAATTCTGCATGTTGGTGAAACAACACAAAGAAATGTTGGATGTTGTTTGGTTAGTGTTGTTTCTCTGCACACAGGTTTTGTAGAAGCACCACACTGTACCAGAGTTCAGTCAATTTCACACAAAATAATATGAATTTGAATATTGCATTTATAATATAATATCATTGGCTAACATCCAGTATACTGCTAATATAATATATAATATCATAATAAATTTCCTATAGTTTACTGGTCAAGTTTACATGGATGTTTTATTTTTTTCTGTCTGCTTCTAAAAAGGAACAATTATTTTCTCAGACTGAATCACTGTGGAGTCAAAGTGATAATGTTTGATACAATCGTGGAGAATCTTGGTTTGCAGCTTTTAAAATAGAAAACACAATTTCAATATAAAATCAAATACTCTTAATAAATACAACAAATAGAGATTTATTTATCTATAAATGACAATTGAAGATTTTATCATTTTTGGAGCTGAAGCATCTTATTAGGGCCAAATGCTGACTAAACCATTCACTCATTATTTACTGACTTTGTCCTGTAGTGGCTAATAGGAGGGTTAACAAGGTCTAAGATCCAGAACCAGACTCAGTCAGATAAATCCTCCTCAGCTAAGGGAGTAAATGTGTTTCAGTTTTCTCTCCCCTGTGATATTTCCTGACTGAACACTTGCAGACGTGAAAATTAAAGGTTCTAAAACATCTGCATTAACCTCTGCAGCTGAATTCTTCAGCCTGTGAAACATCACACAAGAGGCTCTCACACAGAGGGTGTTGTTTGGATTTTCAGAGGGAACTGAGGGCACTGAGCGCCGAACGTGTCAGACTTCATTTACAGCACAGAACTGTAGCACTAATCTGATCGGAAACATGAGGTTCATCAAAAAGGTATTATTCAAATTTTATCATAAAATTTTATTCTATTATAAAAGTGTTATAATGCAAATTAGAATGAAGAGAATTTAGCACAGTTCGCTATCTTTCAAAAACTGAACCAAAAGATTCAAGATGTTTTAATTTCAGCACAAAGAACAATGTCGTGTGAAAAAGATGTTTGCTGTGCTGTTTTATTACTGGATCGCTTTGTCCTGCTGGAGCAACACTGAGTTCACTCACCTAATGTGTTCACAGTGACAACCTCGCTGAAGGGGCCTGTGCCGAGCTTGTTTTGGGCCAGGACGCTGAACTGGTAAGTTGTCTCTGGCTCTAGACCAGGCACCAGCATCCAGTCATGGCTTCCAGGCACAGGTATGGAAAGCCAGTCATGTGGACCTAGATGCTCCCTCTTCAGCCTGTGCCGGTCAGTCAGGATGAGAGACAAGAGGACAGACAGGAAAGATTCAGATGATACACACATCAGGATGTGGGGAGGGAGATAATAGAGTGAAGTGCTCTACTTTGGTTTTAGATGAGATAAAAATCATGTTGATGATATATAAAAAAGTCTCTCTTTCTTAATATCATCATCCTCATCACAATACAATGTCACATGATTTCTACAGGTTCTGTCACTGATCTGACATTATGAAATACATCCATCCTCCATGAATATTGACTGTTCACATCATCCACAGCACTTGATGGTTGTGAGCCCATGCTGTGCTCAGCTTTGCAGTTTGCTGTTTGCCCATGCCATCCACACATTCAGCCTCGACTGCAGCTGACCACCAGATAAAGCAGGAAAGTCATGCAACAGCTACAACCACTGTAATATAAGTGCATAGAGTGATACTGTCATGTAGCAGTTTCTTTAGGCTTGGATATTATTCACCAACTGAGACAACTTCATGACTTAATTTTAAAGTAATGAGAACTGTGATATTAGAACCATTTGGACAACTGCATCATAGGGCTGCACGAGTAATCAAAATATGATCGTAATCGCAATGTGGCCAAGTGAAATATCCACATCATATTTTTTGATAAAGATAAAATGGCTGTCAGGAAAAATGCTTGTTTGGTACAAGACCAAACCAAGAAATTGCATCATCATTTAATTTAATCATAATTTTTTTTTTCTCAGTAAGATGCAAAAATGATTATTCCAACTGAAATTGCAACATCTGCCAAAATAATCGCAATAGTATTTTTGCATATTGTGCAGCTCTACTGCATCATACCACCACAATATACACAAGGTGATGCTTCTACACTTTTTAAACATTAGAATATTGCTTGGTATCTGATTGTTCTGTATCTGTATGATATCACTGGGGTAAACTAAGTATGGAGAAGAGGTGTGTAGGGAAAATGTATTACTGACTATTTTGTTTGAAATGGTAAGATGGTGCAGAGACATCTTGGAAGATCAGTAGTAGATGTTTTGAGGAAATATGGATGACAGGAATGGTCCGGTCCAGGTTGGCTCCAGTGATGTAAGGTGCCTTATAAACAGTTGGCTCTTAGTGCTGGCGAAGGTAGAACAGCAATGTAGCCACGTGCACACATTGATAACTTAAGTTATGTTAGTGTGTGTTCAGTTTTGTTCAGTTAAGTGTTAAGTTAACTGTTTATTGGAGTTCTTTTATAACAATAACAGATTTTTGGTTACACATGTATCACGGTGCCACTGATTGTGAATAAACCACTTTGAAAAATGGCTGTTGTGTCTGCCTCCTATACTACACTCAGGTCAGGATTACCACACTGCCTATAGAGGGTATTATGTTCCTACCACACGATTAAGCTGCACAGAGCTTCCACTGAAATGTTTGACATCGGAGCAGCTCTGCATTAAGAAAATGTAGCAGTTTCTCTTTTGACAGGGACAGACACTCTTCATCCTCACCACGAAAAAAAAAAAAGCCTAAAGTTGAAATCCTCTTTTGAATAACAGCAGGACTGTGGAGTCATGGCTCACCTGAGAAATGACACTGAGACAGATGCACCCCAAAGCTGCTCTGCTCACATCTCTCACGGATGTTTGCCGTCAGTATGAGCATCATTAATTAAAGCTGATTTTTTTTTTTTTTTTTAATATTTGTTCTGCTCTGTGCTTCCCTAACTGGCTTAATAAAGCATGATGGGATACAATAACCAGAGTCTGGTTTATTATGCTATCCTGTGGATTAGTTCAGGACATCTCAGTATATAAATATTAAATTAATTATGATAGAAGTCACCACCTCACATCTGCAACACTGTGTGAGTTAAGATCACATTTCCAATAACTCCTCCACTGCATGTGGAATGACACTATCTGCTCTGTTTGTGGTTAAGTGGTTTTCATTGGTGCCACAAAAGAATACACACGCATGAGAGTTCCCTCACACACAACATAACAAGAAACACAGAACCCAGCCATGACTGTCTCACTTGTTTCCAGTTGTAACTCAGGTGTGTGGACTGATTTAACTTCCTGTGCTGCTCCAGCTCATCTTCATTTAAAGAGTTTTTATGTGTGCGTGTTCATAAGCATGTGCACTGCAGGTCATGGAGCCTACAGAGGAGACCAGACCAGAGGGGTGAAGCTCAACTGTCTACACTGGAAGGAACCAGTGGAGCTGCCATGAAATGACTAGCTCAAATAGAGCTTAAAAAGCTCTATTTGAGCATTGACGCCACAGATACAGACGAGGGAGATGATCTAGAACCAGCTCGACACCACACATACACACACCCATCAGCCAAAGTACATTTGGGTTATGTTAAATTCTGTGTGATTAAGGTTATATTGAGCCAGTCATGACTAAAATCTCAAGTCATTAAATAAATGAAACATTTCAACACAGGCCTTTTCATCCCAGTCAAGCAGCAGCAAAGCAGCAGCAGCGACAGCAGCAGGACAGAGAATTTCGGGTCATGTTCAGTGTAGTTGTAACTGATTTTCCTCCGGAAATCCCAAGATTAGAGATGAAAAACTCACTCACACTGGACCGCCATGTATTTCCATCTCTACGCTTTCACAACTGTTCTGAACACAACCCTAGAAAAGACATTTTTCAGAAACAACACAGGATGTATTGGAAGAGGATAAAAAGCAGGAAAGCAAAGCATGCTGGGATGACTCACACATGGCCATACCAGACTGAGAATGTCTGTTGGAAGCCACCATCGTAGCCCACCTCCCAGGACACGTTGGCCCAGGTGGAGGATGCCACCACGTGGACGCTGGTGGGGGCGTGGGGGCTTGTGCCTGCAGGGAGGGAAAGCAGTGAGAGAGGTGTTGTTAAAAGGGCACATTAGTCACCAAGTGGCCCTGCTGTGGTGCAGTACATTCATTTTTACTTGTCCAAGAAATTTACAGTAAGCTGGACCCAATAATATATTTTTCAGCAGCCAATAAACCAATGTTTAAGTGTAAAAAAAAAAAAAGAAAATGAGAAGGATATAAACAATATTTACATGATGCAATCTTAGCTTTTTACCTGCCAAATGCAAATGAGCCAAAATTGTTAAGATGCATTTTTATAAAAGAATAAAACAAACTCATTTCCAGTTCCATTGTTTAGGAACTGCATTTGAGCCAAAGCAACAGGAAACCAATTAGAGGCCAGTTCGATACAGTCATTATACTGCTCTGATATAAGCGGCTCTCATCCAGACAGGAAGTAGTGGTCAGTGAGGACAGAGATGGACGACAAAGCAGTTCACTGCGTTTACCAGAAGCATTCCAATATTTCAGATATTCAACATTTCATAACTAATTCATGCTCAATGAGTTCCCTTCAGGACAGCTTTCAGTGTGTAGTTATTGTGTTCGCAGGATCCCAGAGCAACAAAGACACTGTCTACATAGTGTCTAACACTCTAACACTCCTGTTCCCCTTGGAAACACTACTTCTGGTCCAAAAGTATCCACCAACCAGTAGTATGATGTAGTTTCATTCATGCAGCCACTGTTTCTGCTGATGACCATCTAATGTCTCATTAGTTGGTTTATTAAGTTGGGCAGCTCACCCCAGGTTCAGAAGTACAATGACCGACACCTCTACAGCTCAAAAGTTAATGTGTATCCTAATTAGTAATTGCAAACAGATATTTAAAAGCTGAGCTCTGTGCTGTAACTAGACCAGCAGCCATGTGCAGGAGGTCAGAAGGAAATAGCATTTGATACTCCATAAAACCACAACTTGTTCTTTCTGTATTATAGTGTGACTGTGGATTAAACTAGAGTGCATGCAATATGTTAATTAGTGAGCTAATCACTAATGCACACAAGAGTGGTATTGATCCTCTCGTCTCACTCCCAAAATGTTGGACTGCTCCTTCACTTTGCATGAACATGAGGGAGGAAGGCGAACAGAGTCTACTCTAAATCACTAACATTAAGGGCTCCACGTTTGGCAAAGAGCTGAAGCCATCAATCATCTTTATCTTTGAACACTGAAGCTCCAGGATCCTGTACTGCACCATACTATACTGTATATGTAGTATACTATCCTGTACACTGAACTATACTGCATCAAAAACACTCACAGCTTCCTGTCTGGGGGCGATTCATCACCAAAGCAGAGGTTTAAGAAGGAGAAGTTAGACTATTTTCTCTGTAGCCCTACATCCTGGTTCTGTGCCCTTCATTGGGGTCTTAGTAGAAGCGCTGGGCTCAAGCAGTTGTTTAGCGCAATTCGCTTGAGAAGAGGGTCAGCATGAGACAATTCAAAGGCAGCTCATTTATTTCCTGCTTGACCCTGACTCCAAACCACCATCTGACCCTCCTCGTGGTCCTGATGACAAAGTGGGTCGAGATGACCTACCTGAGCATTTAGGAGCTCCCTGAAAATAACACTCAACATGCAGACACACACCACATAACACTGTGGCTTTGTGTTACATTAGAACGTACTTGTGTGTTGGACAAGTACTTGTGCTCTGACTAGTTCTTATCCAATCACAGCTCAGCAATCAAAACTAGGCACAACAGACCTCTGAATATCTCCACGTGGTGAAGTGATGGAGAGGAAGAGAGATACTACACTCATCAAGGGTTGTGGAGGATGGTGTCATTTTAAGTCTAAAGAACACTGACACTGTCTGGCTAACCTGTATAGTGCCCACAATGGTGAACCAGTGTAACTAAGCAAAAAAAACTCTTCATGATAGCACAGCCTCAACGGTGTTTCCAAAAAGCTAACATTAACATAATTACCTAGGTAGATACAGATGATGAAATCTGATGGTAACAGCTGTAATTTCAGCAGGAAAATTGAGTGTTTCAGCTTTTATCAGCCTGTGTCTGAAATCAAGGAGTCATTATTTTAAACGCCCCCTGAGAGAATGGAGGGCTGGACAGGGGAAAAAGAGCACCAACTAAATCAAGAGACTCAGGTGTAATGTGTTTGCATGTATTTGCATCTATATGCAAATGTTTGCATCCTCGTGCGTGTTCTGTACCTATGACTTGGACGTGCGTGCTGGCAGTGATGCTCGTGGCAACGTTGGTGGCGACACACTCCCACTCCCCGTGGTCCTCCTTGGTGAGTGACTTGAACTGTAAGCTGCCTCGGGGCAGAACATTGTGCTTACTTTTACTGGGCTTCCCTACCTGCAGTCAACCCAGGCATGGAGAGACAGAGTCAGACAAAGACAGAGGCAGAGGAAGGCGCACAGTCTGCTGCCATGTGCAATGAAAAATTCACAACTTTGAAGAAATACAAACATACAGTTTACCAGCCACTAAAAAGTATCAGTTTGTAATCTCAAATCCAGCAGTAATATTGCTTTCAATATCTAATTTAAGTATCTAATTACACAGAATGATGAGTTCTGAGTTTCTGAAGTGGGAGACAAAAACAATAGCTCATCACACAGTAGTCAATGAGCAAGATTAAACATGCCTCATAATCAAGCAAACATCTGAGAGAATCTAATATGTTCTGTTGATTGCGTATTTTATAGATGTCATTAAAATGTGATTAAAATGACATACAGAAGTTTGAGTAATTAAAACAAGGGAAAATAATGGAAAACACAGGAACATAACATGAAACACTGATTATTACACAGCTTTACGCTCGATATTTGGTGAGGAAATTAGAAACAACAGAGCAGGCATGAGGGTCGAGGGTCTAACCTTCCTCCATGTGATGTTAGGAAACGGGTCTCCCTCCGCCTCACAGGGGATGGCCAGCTCTCTCCCAGCCTCCTGCCTGTACTCCCCTCCAGGAACCACTGAGAATTTGGGAGGGTCCTGCCCAGAGTGAAACAGAACAACATGGCATTAGAGTCAGTCGGGCCGTGCAAACTTAAACCTTCTTCTGGATGAATCAGCATCATTTCACCACAGCGACTATACACATACCTTTAGCACCAGGGGAGCGGGAGGGGACCATCCCATGGAACCCAGGGCATTGTAAGGCATGCAGGTGTAGGTGCCGAGGGAGTCCTCTGTCACCTCTGCCACACGGATGCTCCCGTCGTCCATTTGGCTCCAACCAGGGTACTGAAAAAAAGAGGAGGGAAACACATCAATGAAGGGATGAACCAGAGACATGGAGCTGCTCTTGTTTCCAGTCTGAGCTGAGGTAAAGCGAGCAGAACCAAAGCTGCAGCACTGCGCTGGCTCACCTTGTCTATCCGCAGAGGGAGGCCATCTTTCTTCCACTTAACCAGAGTTACAGGGGGATTGGCATCGACAGGACAGCGGATGAAGCCAGGCAGACCAATGGCCACGTAGATGACAGATGGCATGTTTACCACACGGGCAGGATCTGGAGAGAAAAGCCGGTGTTGAAAACATATCTCCACAGCTTTGGGAGGTCTGGTGCCTGGTGATTATAATGGCTGTGTAGAGAAGACTGGGAAATCACACAGTTTATGGGAAGTGGGCTCATCATAAAGCGACAAATTAATTTACGTGGAGCACAGCTGGTCTCAGAGCAGCATTTGTGTGTTTGTAGATATACAAACGAACTCCAAGCACATCAGGGTTATTCGTCGACTGAAATTAAATGAGCAGCATGGTGCACGCGACGACCCAGAGTAAACACAATTTTAACATTTAGCACTAATGCATGTGTGCTACACTGTTTACAACTGTCCCCATTCACTCCACCTCTTTGAAAATCTGTCATCGGCCCAGGGAAATTAAAAGAAAGTTAGTTAGTTAATTTAGGTATACTTTGAAAAAGTATGTGAACTTTATTTACACCAATCAGCCATAACATTATGACACTGACAGGTAAAGTTATCATTACCTGGTTACCATGGTTACCTGTCAGTGGTTCATATATCAGGCAGCAGCTGAACATTTAGTCCTGAAGTTGATGCTGAAGCAGGAAAAATGGTCAAGAGTGAGGATGTGAGGGACTTTGACTTTGACCAAACTGTGATGTGACGACTGAGTCAGAGCTTCTCCAACACTGCAGCTCTGTGGGATGTTCCTGGGCTGCAGTGGTCAGGACCTACCAGAAGTGGTCCAAGGAGGGAGAACCACTGGACCACAGACAGGATCAGGGGTCAAGGCTCAGTGATGGTGGTGGGGAGTGAAGGCTGGACCCTGTGGTCTGATCCAACAGACGAGCTACTGCAGCTCAAACTGCTGAAGAAGTTCATGCTGGTTCTGATAGAAAGGTGTCAGAACACAGAGCATCACAGTTTGTTGTGTATGGGGCTGTGTAGCCTCAGACCAGTCAGGGGGTCCATGCTGACCCCTGTCCACCACCAGAAGCTCCTATAATGGACACAGGAGCATCAGAACTGGACCATGGAGCAATGAAGAAGGTGGGGGAGGTCCCACCTCACAATTTCCAGGACTTAAAGGATCTGCTGGTAACGTCTTGCTCCAGCAGGGAGCTATTAAAATCTACAGCCATGTTAGCAGCTCTGTGGGACTAGACTTGGGCACAGCATGCTAACATGCTCACAATGACATTGCTACCCGAGACCTGATTATGGTGACAGAGGAAGATATGGAGGATCACCAACATCATGACAATTCAACCTGAAGAGGACATCTGTGCAACATCTGTACCAAACTTCAAGACTAGAATACATCCAAGTCTCTGTAACCTGCATGTCTTTGGACTGTGGGAGGAAGCTGGAGAACATAGAGGGAATCCATGCAGCCACTGGGAGAATATATAAACTCCACACAGAAAGGCCCCAGGCCCAGGGTTCGAACCGAGAACCTTCTTGCTGTGAGACCATTGCACCACCGAAATAAAGAGCTTTGTGCATGTGTGTTTTTGTGACAGCTGAACAAGATTTAAGATATAACATGTAAATAAGCTTTGGAGGTGGGTTGCTTTACCTCCACATTAGCTGTTTCCAGTCTATATGCTAAGCTAAGAACTGTGTGTGTGTGTGTGTGTGTGTGTGTGTGTGTGTGTGTGTGTGTGTCAACACTGTGATAGAGTGGCGACCTGTCCAGGCTGTACCTCGGCTCTCACCCAATGTCAGCTGGGATTGACTTCACCCCCCCGTCCACCCTCACAGGATAAGTGGTATAGCTCAAGGATGGATGGATGGGGCTGCTGTCAAATTAAGTTAGAGACATTACATCATAGACACCGTCCTCACCTCAATCAGTCTAATCAGATCAGCTCTGATGTGTTTGAGTTTTATTAGTATATTTGCTCCACATTACTCGCTCTCCTTTCACATTTTTCCATCTGTACTCCAAGTCTTAAATAATTTTAATTCGATATGGTTGAGCTACACCCTTGGGGCAAACACAGGCACACAAGAAAAAGTCCATCCATCCATCGGATGGAGGGGAAAAGGAGGAGGAAAAAAGAGAAGAAGCTTAAACTTCTCCTTCTTAAATCCTGAATTCTGAGGAGGGGCGAGAACAGCATGGTGCCTAAACCAGGTCAAGGAGGAGAGCTTCAAAGCCGGCACTGACTGATAAGCAAGAGAAATGGTCTGAGTGAGAGGAGGAGGAGGAAGAGGGGGGGTGCTCCAGTGGAGCAATAGAGGAAGGACGAGCGAGGCTGAGCATGAGCGTGGGAAAGAGGACAGGTGAGAGAGAGAGAGAGAGAGAGAGAGATGTGACTGGATGACGTAAGGTAGAGAGGAGCTGGTGGAAGAGGGAGGAAGATGAGGCAGCTTGACTGTGAACGCAACAAAACAGGCGTTTACAATGGAGGGATGAGAGTGAGTGAGTGACTCCATGATGTGGTGAGATGGAGGGATTGAAACAAGGAGACAGAACAACTTTGAACCACAGCCGCTGTCCTCACCACCGGCCTGGCAGCGCTCGGCCACAAAGAGCCTAGAGGAACGCTGCCACTAGCACCACAGACAAGAGTATCAGCCAAGTTTCTAAATATAGCCCTCAGACAGTGCTATCGCTCACGACACACTGGTTCACACTGCAAGACGCTTTAGGGAAGTTATTCACTGGCAAATACTTCAGGGAAAAAGACAGAGGAAGGACAGAGAGAGAAAGAGAGAGAAAGAGAGTTTGGGAGAGAGATTTAGGCAGAAGTGTGAAAAGGGGGCATGAAACAAATGGAGAAGAGCAGATGTCGAGGACTGAGAGAGAGGGATCAGAAGGGGAAGAGGGAACAAAAGGAAAAGATGAGAATGAAGAGGGCAGAGAGAGAGAGAGCGCGCTCTGCAGTCTGACAGAGAAAAGTCCCTGGTCTTACAGCAATGATGTAATCCCCTCCTGCTCGTCTCCCTCCCTCCCTCTTCCCTCCTCCCTCCCTCCCTCCCTCCCTCTCACAACTGGTGTTGCCTGCCTCTGTTCGTCACACTCACACACACTCCACACAATCGAATGTACAGTCATCGAAGGAGCAGGAGAGTGAGGGAATGTAAAATGTCTGTTGCCTTGACTACTGCCAGTGGCCGGTCACCGGTCGACGAGGCTAGAATCTCAAAACTGGTCCTGCTCCAAATAACAGCCAGATGCTTCTCCGAGGTGACAAATCCACCAAGCCCCATGTTCCTACAGCTGGGAGTGACTCAAGCAGCCAGCAAGTGTTTCATGGGAGGAGAGAATATGGAAGGAGCAACCCATGATGAAGACAGAAGGAGGGAGAGTCAGAGACGTGTCGGTGTGCATATGAATGATGACAGGAGAAATGCAGGGAGAGAGGAGAGGGAACATATGAGAAACAGAAAAGTCTTTTGAGAGAGCTAACGTGTTCGAGTGGGTTGTGGCGTTTGGTTGTGGACTGGGGCAGCTGGAGACCGGTTCACATCCACAATAGTCCACATCAGGTCCACACAGCAGAGGAAGACCTGGTCTGTGCACGAGCAGTGTCATATTCAACAGGAAACAATGAGACCAAATGCACAGAAACTCATTTAAAGATGGTTAGAACTGGTCTGAACATGGAGAGCAGAGATAAAGACTGGCCATCTCACTCATCCACTGTGACTGCTCTATTAAACTGGAGCCATCTGTCAAGATAGTCATGTTTGATTTCCTTTCATTTAGAGAACATGTACACCAATGCACTCCAGTAAGAAGCTTTCAGTGCTGCAGGACGTCCTCTTTGTCCTTGAATACAAGCCTTTTCATTTTCAACAGACCTGCCTGTTTATTTATTTTGAACTCTAATAATTTTCTTCCTAATATTGTTAGAGGGCAGAAAGGATGTGTGTAATTTAGACTTGATTTTTGGAAGCTAACCAATGGTATTATTAGTTTTAAAGCACCATTAAAATGAAAATACTAAAAGTTAGTCGGAAAAAGAAATTCTGTCATAATTTTTTTAATGTGAAATTTAACTCACGCGCTGCTTTTATTTTGATAGTATTATTATTATTGCTGTTAATTTTATTATATATCTTTTGAATCTATTAGTTTCTCATAGTTTTTAGGTAGTCACGTTATTGTCTCTGTCTAAAGCTCTGGGTTGGATCCCTGAGGCCTTTCTGTGTAGAGTTTGCATGTTTTGTGTGGTTCCCTCCAGGTTTTCCAGCTTCCTTTCAAAGTCCAAAGACATGTGCAGTCAGTTAGTTGGTGACTCTAAATTGCTGGTAGATGTGAGTGTGAATGGTCATGTGTCTCTATGTGCCATCCTGCGATAGACTGGTAACCTGTCCAGGGTGGCCCTGCACAGATAAGTGGTATAGATAATGAATGGCTGGATTTTATTATCTGTTCTGTTCATTTTAGATTTTATAATGTTGTAACATTTCAGTTCTTCCTAGGTGAAGGCTTTAAATAAGCCCATCAGGCTTTTTTTCTTGTCATTTTTTATGTATTTTATTATATGATAGGATAATTGTGCAAAGTATACTACATACATTTTTTTTTTAAACTTAAAAGTTGCTAAATGTTGATAAAAAGGCCACCTCAAGCAAAGCAAAGTTTGTGTGCATATCTAAACACATTGTTTATAGTGAGAAGCTGACTTTCCTGCTTTCGTTCCTGCTGAACCCACAGCATGATCAGGGTGAAGGTAAAGTATAAGGTATATATGTATATATGACAGGGCTGAGGTGGCCAAAGTAAAAGGGAATAAAGAGGAACATTTAAAAAGAAAAAGAACGGGACCCTCACATTGCACTGTTAGGTGGGCAGAGGCAGTCGGTGGTCGGCCCAGGCTGTTGCTAGGAGCACAGGTGTATTTCCCAGCATCCTCTGGCTTGACTTGGGCAATGATGAGGGAACCGTCGATGAGAATACTGACTCTGCGCTTCAGGTCACTGTGAAGATAAAGACAAGAGAAATGTCAGTAACAGCCTCCTTAAACCAGTTTGATCTGATGTCATGTCGCTGGGAAGAGCTGGTCGTATTTCAAAATATGTTTGAAATACTCTGTAGAAGCCATTGTCTACAAAGACCGAGGCCGCACTTTTGTGTGATTATATCTGGAAAATATTTCATTTTTTCAGACATCTACTGGAGAATATTTATGAGAGATGTACACACATATTGTCACTGCTGTATGATGTAACAGTCCTCTGAAGATGACGACAGTATGTTTGGCCAGTACCACAATTTCTTGTTCATTTTTGCTCCCAACCCAGTGGATCTGTAGCTCTGACTTTCATATGAGTGATACTTGGCCTGATTCATGATGCAGAGCAGAGCGGCTGGTTGCAGAGTCTGCAGGCTTGAAAGTAGCTAAAAATCACTGTATTGCTGCACAGCACAAAACCATTAGAATATGCCAGAGTGTGCATGATAGATTTTTTGATGATACAAATGCGAAACTTTGCCAGATTTCAGACGTCCAGCTTGCAGGGGCTCTGTGTTGGCACAGCAGTAGAAAGGGGGATCACAGAGATCCTGGTTCATGTTTGACTTAGCGTCACGCACAGTGCCTGCAGAGTTTTCAGCAACAATTTATCCTACAGAAATCCTATTTTTCTCACATGAAAACAGTTCACTACTATTGTGAGATCTGGGGTGTGAAGGCCTCTGGAGAACTGTGTCTGGAATTAGCTTCAAGTGCAACATTTAAATAGGATTTTAGACTGTCACTGTGAAGGAATGTACTCTTTAAATGCTATTTGTACTGGTTCTGACTGATCATACCAGCTACACTTGCTCAAGTATTATATAATATATTTCAGAGGTACTTTGACTATTCCCATTTTCAGCTACAGTGCATTATACTCAAGAATTAGTGCTTTTTACTCCACTACATGAATTTGAGAGCTGATGACATATGACTAACACAAAACTACACACTGTTAAAGATTAAAGCAGTGGTCTTTGTAGCCAATAAGTGTTACTTTTTTCTGATTTTGGAAACTCCTTGTGGTGTGAAATGAGCGGCATGCCCCTTTATGTACATGTTATTTGGAGCAGGACCGGCTTTGAGATTCTAGCCTCGTCGACCATTGACTGGCAACTGGCAGTAGTCAAGACAGACATTTTGCATTCCCATGCTCTTCAACAAGTAGGTTTTAAACCAAAGGGAACATTGTATGTTCTTCAGTGATGTAAAGCTGCTGTTTGTACGCTCAACTTTACAGTTTGCTGTTTCTATACTTCACATGAAAGTGTCATGGTCCTGGTCTAGGACCCAGGGCTGTTCCCCTTTCTCCTTTTGTCTGCACTATTCCTCTGCTTCCCTTGTGCTTCCTGTGTTGTCACTTCCTGTCTGCAGCCAGTACACCTGACATCCATCAGACCAGCAGTATTCCAACCCTAGTTTGACAGTCCCTCTTCACTAGATTATTCAGTCTACCTGAGTGGTAACGTCTAGGCCTCTTTGGTTTTGTGTGTTGAACTTCAGACTAACTCCAATCTCCCTGTGCTCAAGGATTCCCCGTCTGATGTCTGTCAGCTCCGGTCCCATCTCCATCCTGTCTGTCCTCCACTGATCCTGGTGAACCACTTACCACCGGCCTGCAGCTCTGCCACATTTTCAGCCCTGCAGTCTCTGTTCCTGAAGATCAGAACCGCAGCCTTCTCCCAGTCCCAAACAGTTCTTGCATTAAACTCAATCTGCTGTCACCATTGTGGTCTCGTTCCGCTTTTGGGTCCAAGAACATTTAATCAGTTATAACAGTATGTTTGTATTTGGAGCTGGAATGAGTTCTGATCCCCGAGACCTGGGGCTGCCGACTGGTGACCGGACACTTGCCGTTGTCAAGGCAACAAATATTTTGCATTCCTTTGCCTTGTTCTCTCAACTGTTGATTTCCAGATCAGACTGTGTGCAATTAAAAATTACACTATCCACAACAAAGACAATGCATTTACTAACTGCTGCTGCTGTGGGCATTTGTTGCATGGCAGTGTTTGTGCAGACTGAACGTTCTGCGGCTTTAACATCCAACAAATCTATGCTGATTGCTGCTTCTCTTGTGCAAAGGATTTGAAAAGAATCTGCTGTTAAAGAGATAGAGACCTGACATTTCAAGGAGCTGTTAAGTGATTTTTTCTGGCAAAGCAATCTTTGATACCAACTACGGCATTTAGCCCTCAGACACTGCGGCCATTAAAAAATATAATTGCCCTTCGACTTAAATTCAACACTTTTTAGGACCTTTTTATTATCATAAACATTAAAAGTCAAAACCTTTTTCATGGTCAGTGGGTGAAGAATGACAGAAAACAAGAAGGGACAATAAGGTCTATGACATTTATCATGTCCTTATTTACCTTTTTCAAAGTGAACACCTCCTGTAATATAATTAAATAATGGCTGGCTTGAAATGGCAACACCAGTAAAAAAAAAAAAAAAAAAAAAAAAAAAAAAAGGAGAAAATCCTCTCTTTGTTCCTCAGGTGCAGAATAGCTGGGTTTGTCCCTGTCAACTCTATCATCTTCAGAAACAGAGCACTGAAGCAGACGTTGATGTGATGCATTGTGAATGTGCGTCATAAACCTAAGTTAACTTCAAGCTTTGGTAGCTGTGGGGCACTTTATGGTTAAGTGGAATGGACAAGTGCATTGTCTCTGTCCGAACAGCTGCCAAGCGTCTACAGTAGAAATGTCAACGCCCGTGGCCACAGAGGGAGATGTGCCTACTGACGAACATCTCTGGAGAGCCATCACACAAGATGACTGATGCAGTTTATTTACTTTAAATTACATGGACCTTCAACCATGGAGGTGTGTCTGTAAAGAGTCATCACACTGAGCTGGCTCTGTCTTTTCTCTGCTCAGTACATACATACAGCACATATCTGCAGTCTTATGCTGAATGCTTTCTAGACATGAATCACCTATACAGTCTAAAAGGTAGACCTCCATGTGGTCTCTGAATCTCTGATTCTATATTAATACTGTGAAAGTGTTTAAAGGTCTCAGTCCACAGAAATGCTCACAGCCTGTATTTAGAAAGTGAGCCTTAAAACCAGCCATGAGGACTTCTGGGACTTTGTGATGTCACAACAAATCAGTCACCGCCTTAAGCCATGCCCCAAGCCCCGCCCACGATCCAGCCCTGCAGGATTTAGTTTGTCTTGAGTGTTTTCCTGAAATCTGCTATATTTCTATTGGCTCACCAAGAAAACCTGTTGTCACCAAGAAGACCTGTTGTTACCAGAACTCCAGAGAGAAGCCTGAGAGAGGAAATGTAAAACTACACTGAGATGGTTTTTGGTTATTAAAACCTGAAATACATATTTTTATCGATATCAAGACTGGGGAAGTTAGGATATGAACCTTTAACTTTGCTGACTTTAAGGATTAGGGGTTGGGGTTAGCTGTGGCCTTTTTTCATTCAGATACACAGTAAGTGACTTTACAGCTCGATCCTGATATTTAAAAGATGTATGAAGAAAACAAGATGAACATGAAGGAAGAACCTTTTCAAAACTCATTTTGCAATTGAAGCTTTAGTCGTCAGTGTGTTCTCGGGCCCAGCTTCAAGTGAATCTCTTCATAAATTCTCTCACTTTCTGCATTTAATAGAGAAAACAGCTTTCTCATGTCCAGTAGTGCACAAACACAGAATGTCAAGACTTTAGTTGGGACTGACGTTTCTGTAGATTTTCATTCATTCAAGCAGCTGGAAGCAGTGGAAGCTGAAGGAGGGAGTGTTGGTCTGATTAGTACAGGTTGTTTTTTTCCTCCTCACTGCACCTGCTTTTTACAAACTGACCTGACATGAGACGAACCTCCCTAACAACTCAAAATCTGTTCATTTATAGTGTTTCAACAGTTTTATTGTCTTTGAGTCAAGGAGGTGATAATTAAATTGTACATTTATTGATTTAATGAGGTCAGTAAGATTTAATCTCTCTCTGTCCTCATCTAACCTTGAGATGCTGTGACTTTGAAGCTAATCTGACAACATTCGGTTCAGATTTATGCCGTCGCTGTCCAGACTTTGACGTAAACGTGACTCGACACTTAATCAGACATCACACCAACATGAAGATTTTCTGAAGGAGGGGAATGTCAGTGAGGTTCTTTACTTCATAGTGACTCCATTAACTGATGGAGGTTAACACTCAATGCAGACACACTGAACCACAATAGAGGAACAGCAACGACAACAGGCATTATTAATCCAGTGAACACAAGTCCATGAGCATGAGCTTGTTGAAGGTGAGGAGTATTATCTCAGAGTTTTACCTCTGAGGGTAAATACAGTCTAACCTACCCCTGCCGTGTAAGTGGGTTACAGAGACACACAGTTAACTTATTTACAGTTAACAGTCTTTGAGGGAGTCTGCTGATGTGTTAAATTGCAGACACTACAAGTTTTAAATCAAATCAAATTTTATTTATCTTGCGCCAAATCAACAACGTTACCTCAAGGCACTTTTCATATAGAGCAGGTCTAAACCATGGTGGTTCAGACACTTGGATGAATGCCTGTTTTTTTTTTTTTTTTTGTTTGTTTTCTTTTGGTACATAAAAATTTAATTCCTGTCCAATGCATTAAAACAGCGACACGACAGAAGACTAGTGATAGTGGCTGGTGAACAGTAGGAACAGACAGTAGGAACAGACAGGTGACGTGGTATGGCAGACAATAATGAACCCGATCATAACTTTACTTCTTGAAGAAGACATTGTCCTCTTCCCAGAACCAGGAGTAAGTCAGGTTGCGAGGGTAGGCCTCCGCCTGGCAGGTGAAGAAGGCATCCTGCGAGATGTTCACTGTGATGTTCTCTGGTGGTGAAACAATGAACGGAGGGCCTGGAGGAGAAAAAACACAGAAACAGCCCTTAAAAACAGCGTCATACTCACTGATGCTGAAGGTAATGAATGGTTCAATCTGATTGAACATTGGACAAGGAGAACTGGGAGGGAAAGTAAGTAAAAGCAATAAAATCCAGACTAACTGTAATTACATGTGCTTTAGATAAGTGACATGTTTAGTGCAGGTGAATCATTTAAGTGTTTAATTTTCTGAGAAATGCTGACAGCAACAAAACGGTATATTCCATTTCTTGCTGACAAGCTGAGAAAGTAGCTCTTCTGATGTGGACAGAGAAAAGAAGAAACCAACTAACTTGGATTTTGTTGATTTGTGTTTATTGACAATGTGACTGTGGCAGAAGGTAGAGCGGGTCGTCCATTAGCTTTATATTGATCATTGCAATATTTCCCACCATGTGTAATTTTTTGGAACAGACTGAAATGACTGACTAACTGTAGAAAGAATAACAATATTGTAGAATATAATAGGACTATAGGATAAGACTGTAGACATGGCAAGTCATTTGACCAATATGTGAATTAAACATTTGCTCAACATGGTTTTTCAAGTTGGGCTTTTGTGAAGTGAAGTGAGCAACATCACTGACAGCATCATTGGCTGTGATTGGTTTTACAAAGTAAAAGAACTGAGTATTGAGTATCGAGTAATGAGTACCTGATAGAAATGTAGTACAGTCCTCAAATAAATGAACTTTGTCACTCGTGCTTATACCTTAACCATAGAATACAATCATATATTTTATATATTGTTGTATTATAAAAATCCATATATTATATTATTGTCATATTGTATAGCATGATATTTGAGCTGGACCCTATCAAGAGATTACATTTTGGATATTGTTCATTAAGCTCCTCCTGAGTTCAGTCTCTTCCATTTAAAAATACGAAACATATACATTTGTGTGATGACCATTTTGTCCACAAGGGGAAAATAAGACATCTCTCTCAGTGGGAGACTCGACCATGTCACACACACAACACAGGAATTAGTTAACACACTGGTCCAGGGTCATGTGTACTAGTTATGGCCATATTGTTTGGACATGGGGATCAACACCAGTCCATCCACTCTGAACTCTTTGTCGGAAACGTCACAGACCTCAAAGTCACATCACATACTTACTTTGCACTCAGTGAAGGATTATGAGAATTTATTGAGTGATCCTTGCTGTGCCAGATGGATAATCCTCCTTCCACCCATGGATATATTTATACCATGATCCTTGATTTGCAGTCATTTCCTACCTCTGACTATAACCATATCTACAACAATGTGAGTTTGGTCTGAAAGCTAAAAAGCTAAAAACAACAACTTCAATCTGCTCTCAGACACTTGCCACACACTAGGTGTTGTGTTTATCTGAGAACACCACTCAACCTACAAGTGTGAGAATGTGCAGCAATACCACCCAAAATAGGACACACTACACAGAAGTAGCAGCTATAAAAGCCAGAAGATCTCATGTGAATGTGTCGAGTCCTGCGTGACAAGATGAAGACGTGTGGATTTAATTCTTTCAAACTGAGGATCATCATTTCTACAAAGCAGGAAAAACAGCATAAGGGAGAAGATGGCAACAAGTCTCTGCTGAAGAGGGAGCATGTATCGATGGACCTGAACACCAAGGAGCTCTTTCTCTGAGCTGCTAAATTGACTGGAGAGGAGAAAAGAGCTGGATGAAGGTTGAAGAGACTCAAAGGGACCAGAGAAGGGTCATAGAAGACAAGCTGTGCCACCAGACCCAAAAAGACAGCCAGGCTGAGGAGACATGAAGAGAAGACTGAGCTCACTAAGTTCAAGGCTGAGGATTCAGCAGATAAATCTGATCCAGGAGCAGCAGATGGTGCAGTTAGTTAGACCACAACATGACAGAGGGAAAAGAACTGATGTTCAACTGCTTTGTTAGAAAAATCTAAAGTAGAAAATGGTTTTATGTGCACTGTGTGACAGACCACATGCTCGAACTTGTTGAACGCCACCTGTTTGTGAACAAATATACATTCATTAGATTCGATCATTAGCGTTATGACTACATGTGATTTGTGACTAAAAAGAGATATATACACACTGTAAAATCATTCAGGTGCATGTACGTAAATTAAAGCTCTTCAGCCTCTGTTTTTTCTCTTAAATAAAAGGTTGATAACACAAAACAACAGTGATCCTGTCACTGTACTCAACAAATATCCATAGAAAAAAATCATGTGATCCTCTCAACAAAGCAAGGAGCCTTCTGGCCTACTGCAAACAGCTGCAAACAGCTGCAGACAGATGCGGACTGCTGCAGACTACTGCAAACATCTCCAGACAGCACCAATACGACCTCATTTTATTCTCATCTATAACCAAAACAAAGCTCTCCTGGAGGCTGTGTTTCATCCAGGATGACTGTGAGGAGATGCGAAAACAGAACAGTATGCATCAGTATCTTAGCTTTTCTCTTTGGTATCCCTGTCATCTGAACCCCCTCCACACCTTTGAGCACCACCCAGACACTCAGATATAAACAAGGCTGGTTCTTCATGGCCTTTGAACTCAAGACTTTCTCCTGGTGATGGATTTATCCACATGTCACTGCATTTATCCTTATATTTCCTGTGATTTGTTCATAACACACTCATACACAGACACACACACATGCACGGCTGAGCTGAGCCAGTGTTGCAAGTATAAACTGCTAGTCCCATATGTTAGTCCTGATCTGTAGCCCACGGCCTGATCCTTTAACAGGCAGAGCGTTACCATCTGCCAGCCCCTTAGCAGGACAACCAGGACTAGGCCTGTGCTGGATGCGTTGTTGGTGTTTGGGGGTGTGTGTGTGTGTGTGTGTGTGTGTGTGTGCCAACCCGCTCTATTTGGGACCAGCTGAGCGCTGGAGATTTGTTGGCACTGTATTCTCTTAGCTGATCTGCTGCTCAGTGGCTTTCCAGGAGGGCCTCTATTAATCTGTCTCCCCCGTAAATTATACATGACGGGTCAAACAACCGCTCTGGCTCAGTCCTGGCTTCGTACTCCGTCGCAAAAAGAAATATGTGAACATGTTTACCGTCTGTTCTCAGATGAATGAAAGCAAGTGACAAGAAGCATATACAGCAGGTCAGAGTAGCGTCTTTTATCCAGCTCTGATCAAAGTCACATTCAAGCTTCGGAACAAGTTTAGGGAAATCATTCACACAAAGTTAGTTAGCAGTTGTGTGTTAGTCTATAATTTTATCTCTGCAAAATCACACACACTTACAACTGTTTTACTATCACTAAGACATTTTTTTTGTTTTCAGCTGTTCTATTAAATCAAAAATCTGGTGTGAAAGCACCACAATGGACATTTCATCTGACGAAAACATCTTCCAAATAAATGTAGCGTAAAGCTGTGACAGAAAAAGTTAGGGGATCGCTGAAGTCAGTAGGATTCATTCTCTAGGAACATTAATGTCTGTACAAAATGTAATGATCAAACACAGGCAGCTTTAGGTCACAGAGTGAAATCTTGCTAAGTTCTTTTTCTGTTACTCTAGATACACAACTGGAGCTAAAGTGAAGCTGAATCAAGTCTATAAACACACAATATTCATAGACATTATTGCATTATGACAGAATATGGAAAACATTGTGTATGGCAGAAAATATTGCAATATTTGGTATTCTTGAATATCAGTATTATCAAATATTGGCCCAAACACTGAATATCAGCTACAGTCTAGTTCTGTGCCTCAGATAAGATAAGCTAATTCAAAATCCTGCTAACATCATAGTCTATAAAAGTGGACGTAGACTCTGGGTCTGTAAGGTGAAGCCAATGCTGAAGAGCCTTAAACCCTCATTCCATCTAATGAACATCAGGTGGCGACTCCACTGGCTGTTAAAGAAGTCAGCAAGACGTCACAGTGGGTTGACACCATATGTTGTATTGAAGACTTAAAACTAGAGACTGACTGAGACCATAAACTCATTAGGAAAACATTTACTGAGCTAATAAATCAAGGGAGAAGTAGGGACATTTTCCCATAGACTTCAATACAATCTGACTTCTTTAACAACCAGTGGAGTCGCCCCCTGATGGTCATTAGATGGAATGAAGGTTTAAGGCTACAGTGAGTGCTCATGCTGCTGCACTCGCAGTTTTCATGGGAGCTGTAGTTTTTTGTAAAGGAATCATCAAAGGTTTTGAGTTCTTATTGCAGCTGTTACTGTGGACGGTGACGGGAAACAGACTGGCAAAGTTACTGAAGCTGGTGGAAGTCAGTAGCAGGACTTTCTCTAATGAAGTAAACAAGTCTTTTCTACCTCGTCGACTTCCCACGAGAATGATGGGAATCAATCAGGAGGGAATTCAGTGACCATGTCTCAGTTAGCGATTGAGCCTCAGTTTAGATGAGGTCACGACCACTCGGCTATCTGTAAATGACGTGACCCGAAACCTCATTTTTGCTACTCTATCACTTATCCTCTTGGGAGAGGTGTATCACTGCACAGACACACACCTCTCATGTGTGCACATGGGTGCTCACAATGATAAATGATTCATTTGCTAAATGTGTCTTGATTTTGTCGTGGAGTGTGGACTGATACAGACAGATTGCTTTAGTTACAGATGCTGACATTTCATTTAGAGCTGGAGGCAAAAAGCTTTCCCATCCTTTAAGTTCTTTCTCTCTCTTTGGGCCTCTATGAATAATAAACTGCTCAATTGTACGAACACAACTGTTGATAGTCTTAAATGTTCCTGATGTAAAAGTCAGTTCTTAGCGGTCCCCAAACTCATTTCAGCTTTCTAATCCCAAACAAACAGCTGCATCATACTGTTGTGTTCACATGGGTGTGCAGACATGTTTGAGAGATCAGTGAGCTGATATCACAATGACTGTGCTACAACAGCAGGGAACAGATATATCCAGCTTTGGCACATTTTCAACGATGAGAAACCTTTACTGTATTACAGCGTTTTTGGCTCAAGGTATCTCTGTCAGATGGTCCAGATTTAAGTATCACTGGAATTATTATTATTGGATGGATTAACATGAGACATTGTACAGACCTTCATGATCCCTATGTGATCCCATGAGCTCTGGTGACACTGTGGGGTTCATATCTCAACAACAACTAGATGGTCTGCCTCTGGGTCTGGTATAAACATATCACTCCCTCAGAATGGATTTTAACGACATGGTCAATTTATTAATCTGATAAATGTCATTTCTATCAAACTATCAAACACTTGTTCATTGTGTTTAGAGATGATTAGCAAAGTTTACCATGGAAACAGTCTGAACAGCTAAACATCACCATATTAACACTGTCACGGTGCTGTTACTACACTGATGTTAGCATTTAGCTCAAAGCAAAGTTGCTAGGTGTCACTAGATTATGTCACATGCTAATAGGGCTGGGAATTATGGCCTATAAATGCTAAACTAAACTATATTTTTATGTTATATCTCAATACATGATGTATTTTGAAATCTCCTCTGAAGAATTTTATAAATGCACAAAATATCCCTTTGATACATAAAAACACACAAGTCTGATGTTTCTTGTCCCTGAAACATTTGTCTGCATTAAAACATTATTTGTTGTTTATTCATTAGTAGTTTCTATGAGAACAACTTTGCTTTCAAAAAGGGGGAAATTACAACTGAGTTAGATTTGACCCTCAACATAAACAGGCCTCAGGGCAACAAGAAGAACTGACGTTTAACCCAGTGCCGATTCTTTTCTGAACTGATGCATCCACCTCCATCTTCAAATTCTGAGCACATAAACTTTCTTCCACTCTCTCCAGTTTCCTCTACTCTGGATACAAAACCAAACACGCCTCACCTACATCACTCACACACACACCCAGCAGAGTTTCCTGAATGGATGGGGCAGTGTGTTGTCAGTCAGAGGGAGACAGCTAAAGAAGGCCAAGTGAAACGCTAAAGCAACTATGTGACACTAAATCCTACAAGCTGCAGTACATCCACTATATTTGATATATCACCCATATGTCAATGTCACCCTCTCTGTTAATCTGCAATGTAACGACAACTATTCACATACACAGTGATCAAGATTTTAAAGTCAAGCTAAACTTAACTTAGCTTTATAAATGAAGAATGAGTCAGTGCTTGGCTGTTAGGTATGTACATTCGACAGCTGGTCAGGCTGCTGATTGGTCACTGAATGCAGTCAGTCCAGACAGCCACACAAACCTAGAAACTGAAGCCTTTACTTTACGAGCTTCTCCTCCTTTCATTTTTCCACCCTCCTCTTTCTCTAGACATATGAAAGCAGGATCATTACACACAGCTTTGTTTCAAAGCTGCACTTTTTACATTTTTCAATTTCAACTGTCACAAAATGAGGTTCTCTCACTCAGGGGTCAGGACCCTCATGATGTGGTTTCATTTCTATCTATTGGTGGAGTCTTAGTCCTGTCACACATAGATTTCTATATGTATTGGACAAGAAATTAAACAGCATTGAAGTTTTTGGACACACTGTATGTTTCACTGTTGTTGGAGCAATTCTATCTGTGTCCAGTCTTTCTGCCACTCTAATCTACAACACTTGATATGATGCTTTTTGTTCCCGTTATTTTATGTAGAGTGGAAAGTGCTCACAGTTTGAACCAGAAAGATTTGATCTCTGTAACTGGTTCCACTGAATCTGGTTAATTACAAAAAGAAAAAAATGGTTTGAGGCTTTAGAGAGTTTCTGCTGCTGCAGAGTTAGCCTTCGAGTTAGATCAATACAGATCATGGTCTGTGTCCTTGCTCTCGTACAGGTCTGGTAACTCACCGTGTATTTTATTGATTTTTTTTTTAAACAACATTTCCAGTGGTGAAAAGCACATCAGGAAATTTGCTCCATATTTCTTGATTAGAGACACAATTGCTCTCTGTTTTCTCTCTTCACTGCTTCTCTCTCTTACAACCCCTCCTCCTCCTTCTCTTCCTCTTCCCAACAGAACTCGCAGATGCAAATGTAAAACATCAAACTGTGAGTACATCAGGCAGTAATCATGGAAATGTCATGGCTTTACACTGCAGTGACTGTGGTTGCCTCATGCACACATCACTAATAACACACAGGTATCTGCTCCCCTTTAAATTCATACATATTGTAAAATACAGCATCTTGTTACATTCTGCTGAGTATGACTGTGGTATGTTGGAGTAGTGTTTTGAGAGACAAATGAATATTCTGATGTAAAAGTGATCTTTTGTCTATTTAGGGAATTTTATTTTGGTCTCTTTTATGTGAATTTCCCTTTATCATGATTTGATTTACATCCTTTGTTCTTTCTTTGTTCTTATGATCATGTATTTTTACATTTTGTGTGCATCATGTTTGTTGGTTTTTAATATCAGCTTCTTATTAAAGAGCAATTAATAATCTGCAAAATCAGGATAAGTGTTCCTTATGTTATCAACACCTACAGTAAATATTAGAGTCAAACTGTCTCTGAGCTGTTTTCAGAGGGCTGCAGAGTCCAACACTGTGTTGTGTGTTCCTGTTCAAGTTGCTTCAGTTTCACTATGTCATTGCACTCCCTAACTGTAACCTCCACAGGAAGCTGCCCTGTCCAGCCACCAGCCACTCTTTTAGGCCAGCGAAGAAGAACTGATTTCCGGTGAACAGTGTAACGTTTGCTGTTAGCAATTTGTCAACACTTTACTCTGGAAAGTCCCAATAACAAAGACTACATGTACAGTGTTCAAGGCTGTAATATCGATGGGAGGCAGTATAGTGTTGCCAGTTTCAACAGCATCAATCTCATAAATCATCTGAAGACACGTCACAGAAAAGAGCAGGAAGTTTATTTTATTTATTGATTTATTCCTACATTTATTCTATTTTTTAGGACCGACTGTGGGTGACACAGTGCTGCAGTGGTTAGTACTGTAGCCTCACAGCTAAAAGGTTGTGGGCTAGATCCCTGTGTGGAGTTTGTATGTTCTATCTGTGCCTCTGTGGGTTCCCTCTGGGTTCTCAAGATTCATCCTACAGTCTAAAAACATGCAGGTTTAGGTTAATGGGTGACTCGGAATTGCCCGTAGGGGTGAGTGTGAATGCGAATGGCTGTTTTTTCAGCTCTGTGGCTGGTGACTTTTCTGCATGTTCTCCAACCTTGGCCAGTGTCAGCTGGGATTGGCTGCAGCCCCCCCACCCCAGTATTGGATCAGTACTTGGTAGCAGCAGTATCTGAACCAGAATCAGGAAATAGAAAATGGTATCAGAACATCTCTAATTACATGGCAGTGTTCTCTCACCGTCCTCAGTAATGAATGAAGTTCGAACTGACTGAGACGTTGATGACAGATATACAAATTTTGATCACTGCTCTTTATCAAATCATTTCTTTCTGAAAACAACTTTGTTGCATTAAAAGATGTGAAAACACTCTGCACTTTTTACAGCGGAACACAGCAACAAACAAACATCTACCTTGTACTAGCAGCCGAGTGGTGTGAATGGCCTCTCCCTGGGGACTGAAGGCTCGACATGTGTAGGCGCCACGATCCTCCCGGGTGATGGATAGCACCGTCAAACTCCCATCAGACACCTGAATAGACACACACACGCACACATTAAACTATTTAAAGCCTCCTTTAAAGGAGCAGCAGCTGAAACATCGGTCCTTTAACCAAAGAACAGTCTCTTCATCCATGGAGTTACTCCTACAGCACAAGGATTTATATATAGAGTAAATACACAGAGAGAGAGAGGTAAAACTTTGAGCCAAATAGAAGTTTTTAAATAAAAAGCATAAATATCTTGATATATTTAAACATCATGAAACAAGTCAAATCACCAGAGTGCAGGGAGAACACTCCTGCAGAGGCTTCTTTAATGTTTGGGTTTCAGATCAGATCTCTGTGCTGCACAGGAACTAAAAGTTGAATTTGTTTGGTTTTCACTGGACCTACCATGACTCCAACCCCCCGTGACCCCGCACGGATACACAGTATACATGATGGATGGATGGATGGATGGATGGATGGATGGATGGATGGATGGATGGATGGATGGATGGATGGACTACCCCCTGACTGTGTCCTGAAGATGCAGGAGAATTGGGTTTCTATTTTTAACAGGGATGGATTCTGGTTGCTCACAGTATCACTGTATTACTGAAAACCAAAGGTATAATGTGATGCAGATATCTAATGTTTGATGTCTTGAATGAAAGAGAAATGTGCAGCACAGCCATTCAAAGGATCTGATTTGTATGATTTCTTTGTAAACTCCATTTTAGTTGGTTCTTTTTGCATCAGCAATGTTTTAGATCCAGTCTAAATTTGTGTTTAATGACAATAATTTAATTTGTCTTCATCATAGGAAATGGGTCCTTGGCATTTTACACAATATCATTAGATTGTAAATCTGCGCCAGTCGACAATTCACTTCATATTGGGCAGATAAATGTTGTTTTGAGTGGCCTGTGAATCCCTGTGGACAGTTTCCTGTAAAATTACTATAATCTCAAATTATAATCCAGTCAGTTATATCAGTGGGTACTGCAGTGGATTTGTAGATGAAATGATATATAATGTAAGATGAAAGCTAAAATGACTCTGAAGTGTGGACATATGTTAAACTTCCTCTGTTTGGACCATAGACTGTCTATAAAAGTGGATGCAGACTCTGGGTCTGAAAAATGAAGCCAGTGCTGAAACCTGCATTCTATCTAATAACCATCAGGGAGTGACGCAAGTGGTTGTAAAAAGAAGTCAGGTTGTACTGAAGTCTATGTGAAAATGTCCCTACTTCTCCCTTGATTTATTAGCTCAGTAAATGTTTTCCTAATGAGTTCATGTTCTCAGTCTCTAGTTTCAAGTCTTCAATACAACATGATGTTCATTTTTTAAATGATGGTCCATTTAGAGGAAAATAGACCATAAAGCAGGGGATGAATTAGGGTGTGGCCACTGTGTGGTTGACAGACTGAACCATCCAATCAGGATGGAGTACAGAGCAGGTCAGATCCACTCCTCACTCCTCCTCAGATCCACCTTCTCCTCCAAATATGGTTTCTACTGGGTTAAAAAAAAAAAAAAGATGGTGACAGACAAATTACTAACCTGAGGTTTCAAAACAGTAGCTCACAAACCAATGGGTGACATTGTGGTGGGTTGACACTTGGTTTGGACTGCTGATCTCATAATGATTCATTGTTTATTTTGGTCAGCAGCCAAATGTCATGATGAGCTTTTAATATTTTAAAGCTAAAGCTTTTAGTTTGAATGGATTCAAATTTGACATTTACATTTCACCAAAAAAGAAAAGCCTTTACTTTGCATGAATATTTATTGAAAACCAGCCTACTTCAGTTTAATTTGTTGTTTTTCGGGCTTGTTAGTTGGTCTTTGAAATACAAGTAGTAGCTAATCAGAGTGTTATGGTGGTCTTGTTCTAACTAATAGATAAGTGGTCCTGGTGCCGACTATGGAATGTAATCCCACTAGGTGTGTGGATTATTTATGGATATACGTGAATTTAGATGAAAAAAGGACAATCTGTATCTCACTACCTTGTATGTTTCATGTCACCTAACAGACTGTGGGAATGCTTATCTGCGCCTCTCTATGTAGATGCAAAGAAATGGACCTCTTTGATTTGAGGCTGTCAGTCAAACCTGGCACCACTGGATCTGGAGTCTCTGTCTTTAAAAAGGCTCTGACACAGAGCATGTTTTTTTTAAAGGCAATGACATGTGGAGGACTGTTGAAGATGAAGTGACTGAATCTTTCATTTTGTACCTGTCAAGAACTTAATGCATTGACTTTCACTGCTTTTATAGAAAAATATCAATTTTTCATTAGTGTCTCGAAACAATTCTTACAAATGTGCATTGAAAATGCTTTCTATCCTAACATGTGTCAAAGACTCCCCTTGAATTTGAACTCAAACTGCTGATGCTAAATATTAACTCTTGCTGAACTTCCTTCATTTGCATCTGTCTGAAACAAAGACTGGATTTCATCATCCATCACTGAAATTGCATTAAGAAGATCTCTAAATGTCCAGACCAAGAAGAATTATTACAGCAGAAGAACCTGTTCCAGTAACTATATGGGCACCTGATTATCATTTTAATACAGACATGAAAAGTTCCAGTGATGGAGGCTCTTCTACTGAATGTTTCTTGTCTGACTTTAATATATAATAGAGAGAGACAAGAGACCTGTGTTGGGAGTTACCTGAAGAAGATTTCATATTTCTATGGTAAACATTTCATCTGAAGTGAAATCTCCCTCACAAGACACATTAGATTTATACTCTTTAGTCAGATGTAAATTCATTTTTCAATCCATTTCCTCAAAGTGAAACACGCAGCAGCTCCCAGGTTAAATATGACTGAACACTTGTTTCTTTTTAAGAAAACTAAAATTAGGTTTTGTTGTTTAGTTATTCAGTTATCCAAACCAAGGCAATTTTAACCATGCAAATCCATCTTTATAATTCACATAAAGTATGGACTTTCATGGCCAAACTATAGTTGTTGAGATGTAAAAAAAAAAAAAATATCCTTCATGTTAGCAGATCTACAGGTTGTACTGTTGCTCACCAGTCTGTAGGAGACTGAACAGTCCAGTGACTTAGAGAAAGCTGCAGCCTGAGACGGAGACAAATTTAGACATAATTCTCCTATGAATAAAGCTCAGTCATTTAAATAATAGATCCAATGTGGGTGAGTCATTTCCGCTCTTAAATGCAGGATCTAACTCAAACCAAACTCTGTAACAGTAAATTTAAAGGGGGTAAAGAAAGAACCCATGTACACTTAGTTTATTCACACTACAGTAAATCCCTTAACCCATAAGAACCCGGACCCATTTCTCCTTCAAGGAAAATTATGGGGGACATAGGACGGACTAAACAGAGCACATAGAACACATTTTTCAAAATATACCCCCCCCCGTCAAAGATGACATATGTTACAACGATAGGTTAACAGGTTAAATGTAATAAAGGGCTTGTTATGTAAGCATTAGAATTCTTAAATGGCTTGAATCTTACCTTTAACCACAAAAAACAAGCTTTTTAAATTTGGCTGGCTGTGCCCCTTGTGGTGACCTGGCACACAGCCATCTTGGAAATGTTATGGGAACACAAAGTCACATGACCTGTCACATACCGGGATGTTCAGCATGTGTCACTTAGGGACTTCGTGAGTTAAAGTTGAGGGTAAAGCTGTATAAGGAACTTTCCAGAACATTTAAAGGGCTTGTGACATCTGTGTCACCGTGGGTTCTTATGGGTTAGGGAGAAATGAAGAGTGAACAAAATGCAGTAAAGGTAGTGAGGAAACAGGCCTCCTGCAGATCAGTGGGTCATTTCAGATACTGGACTGGTGTTTATAGTCCCCTGTTTATACTGGGAGGTTAATTCATATGAGGACGAGCACAGCCAACTTCAGAGTGCCCCTTCAATACAGCTGTTACACATCATTCAGCTTCTCATCAGAGTAAGCCATTCAAGTCACATTACAAATCCCCGCTCCTTAGAGGGGCTTTAATTCACATGACTCCTTTTTCTGTATGTGACAGGTGTCGTTCACAGGGAAAAACTCACTGACAGTCATGTTCTCAGGGAAAATGTTGCAGAACACCGGACTGTACACTTACCTGCTCAGCAGCAAACAGCAGACAGACACAGTTAGAGAGCAGCTATTAATCAGAAGCCATGTCATTTGGTGGGGGCCAAAGATAGAGCTCAAAGAGACTGAATACTGAGACATCATGACATTCAGGTGGCATATGAGTATGAACCTGAATCATAGCAGTGAAGCCACAAAAACAAACTGTGCACAAGAGCTGAAACTGCTGCTGGAAACAAGACTCTGCTGCCTCTGAGTCTGCAGCATCCACTCCAGCTTGGTTTGGGAGAAAAATGGTGGATGAGGGCTGAAAAACTAAAACCTTCTATCGATGTACAACATAGACCTGGGACCCAGTCCCTGCTGATCTGTGCTAGATCCTGTGTGTATGTCAGGGCCGAGAAAGTGCAACATAACATTCAGAACTAAGTCAACTTTACCAAAGCTAAAGGTAACTGGTGTGTGTGTATGTGTCACTGCAGGCTTGACACACGACGGAGACCTGATACCCTTGTTACCCAGCCCCCAGAGGTAAAACTGAACAGAACATTACCATATTATAGATGTTCATCTGTCTTTGAAATCCTGGAATATTTTGTGACTGTAGCCACCACGAAGCTGTGGCGGCCGATGCCTCCTCTATCTGCTATTGATTCAAGTTCCATCTCTCTGTATTCCACCTTGTAAAAGCAACACCCAATATTATTAAACTGACGTTTTAATTTTAGCGTCTGCCTTTCTGTCCATACGGGCTCCAAACTCTACCCTTAGTCGACCCTCCCAGCAGCTGCCTCCTCCTCACTCTGGTGTCTCTTTCCACTGCTCTACATTCACACCCATTTGTTGTTTTTTCTTTTTCTGAATTACCTTTGTCTGCTTCCTTGCTTTTTAATACAGGTCAACTGTTTGAACTGCACAGTGTATACCTGAGCTGTGACATGTTGGCGGCAGTTTAAAAGGCATCAGACTAAAACAATGTACAAAGTTTTACATGAGTACGAGCAAGTGGAGTTATTACAGTGACAGTCATTTTTTCCTTTGTCTCAACATACAAACTGCAATTTTACTAATTGTTGTTGTTGTTGATGTCAGTCTGAACGTACCTTATACTTGGCACTGCTGACCATGAGATTGCCTTCCCGCAGCCAGCTGACCGAGGGTTTGGGGTTGCCAAAGGCCGTGCAGGTCAAAGTGATGCCCCCCCCCTCCTTGGCCTCTAGGTACTGAGGTGGCGTATCTGTGAATGTGGGGGGGGCTGAGGGGTCAGTGGACAGGAAGAGAGGAGAAAGACCATAGAAAAAAAGTTAGTAAGCTTTTTCTGCAGATGTATTGTTTCATCTCAAAGCTGTAAGTTGAAGATTACTCATAATAATGAATAATAAGGAACATAATTCTCCATAATTGGCAGCTGCTGTGCTGCATGTTCCACACACTGTTATTCTGTCTTCTCTTTTGTGTTAAGTCAGTGGATAGAGGGACATGGTCACTTGAAGAAACAAGTCTTTTTGGGGCTGAAGGTCTCTCCACTTGGTTTTCTGTGAGCTGTTCATAAAGATGAATGTGTCCGTCACTGTTTTTTCTGCATTTTCTACATACTGTCAATGATAACAGTGACAGATATATCAAATATATTCTCTACACGTAAAAGGAATCCATTTGTTTGGTACAACACAAACAAAAATTACATCGTCATCATTTTTTTTTCGCTGAAAATAAAATGCAAAAATTACCAATCAAATACCACAATGTCTGCCAAAATAATCACAATGATTTTTATATATATATATATATATATATATATATATATATATATATATGGCACAGCCCTACTTCTACCCCTACAATGTGTTTTTTGCAGCCACAGCTGATCAGCTTACCCAGCATTCACTGTACAATATACCTTCAATATATTTTTTCTCAAAATATCATGATACTAGTTTACTGTCTATAAAAATTAAACCAATACTGAAGTGGATAAATTATTTCTTGTGTGTTGACCTGTGTATGAAAGTTCATGTATGACTTGCAGGATGCAGCTCCTACCGAAACAACGCTCATAGTACGACAATGAAGTGAAGACTTTCCTCTTTAGATAAATAGTATACATGGAATAAATGACCAAATATCTTTGAATGGGTTAAATATGATGAACAAACACCTGCTGTGCTGCCTCAGTCTGGTTGTAGGTGCGATACAGTTTCTGCTCTCTCCTGTTTATTGTTAAGCACTGATTAGCCACCACTGCTGCAACCATGCTGCACAGTGAGTGAGCATCACTCAGTGATTTCACAGCCCCGGGCAAAATGACACAATACAAACCAGCACAAGACTGCGCAGCCAGCTTCGTGTAGCTGCACTGACATGCATAATGACATATTATATCACACACTGGTATAATGTGGTTGCCAGGAGACTGTGAGAGAGCTGAGTGATTATCTGTCACATGTTTGGCATCTGATGAACATGTATCTGAGTGTGAGCAAAAAACTTGCTCCTTGAAGTTGATTACATTTCCAACAATAGGTTTTCAGTATGTTGTCTCAGACGTACACACAGTGTTCTCAGCACACGGACAAGAGAGTGGTGATGTGTGTTTGCAGAGAGGTTTTGAAAAAAAAAAAATCATCAAGTTTGAAATTGTAATGTTGGCAACTAAAGCTCAACGGACTTATTTATAGAATCATCTTTTCTAGAGCTGATGTGTATTGTATTCTTGCAGACCAGGGTATTTAATATCATAGAAAGGTTTTCTTGGACATCACCACTTTCTTGAGGGGACAGGGGTCAAACATCTGAAAGAAACACATGCGCACCTAATGAACCCAACATGCACCATCTTCATACTCTATATCTACACTGTTCTATCTATTGCACACTTCATGGGGACCACTCTTCTTCTCTGCACATTACATCAGCAATTTGCTCTACCTTTTTGCTATTTATTTAATGATGCCCATTTTCATTTTGTACCATCTTCTTCTAAAGTTCTCAGCATTTAGCAGTATCACATTATAAAATGGCTTTTTCCATTTGACAAAGAAGTGTTCCTCTGCAAAAGATGCCTGAAAGACCATTTAACTGCTGCTTAATAACTGTTTTTTTTAATAACATATACAGCCGTGACACATACTATTACAATTGCTCATGGAGTTAAACTTTTACACACGGCTGTAATTTTATGACAAATATTTTGAAATGATCCATTTTTTATTTTTATTTTTTTGTCTGTTCATGATATATTTTTGTGATATGCAGATCATCTAATACAGAGGCATAAAAATCATTTTTCTTGCCATTACCTCTAAATTTCAGAGTCAATGATCATGGCTATTTTCTTCTGATCATAAACAGACAAATGTCAAGTTTTCACCTTAACATTTACTAAAGATGTAATGGAGTACGTTTGGCCATATAACCATGGAGTCAGGGAACGCAGGTAAATTAATGAAACAACCGAAACGCTTAATGAAATATTTAAGTGCTGTTTAAAGGAGAAGACATTTAAATCTTTAAAGGTATTTTCTTCCTCAGTAGAAAAAAAAAAAAAAAACTTCATTCCTCCGCTGAGGGACCGTCCGGCCATGTGCACATAACGACAGGAGACTGGCCGATCAAACAAGTCACCAAGAGACTACTCAATACTGCATGTGTGTGTAAACCTTGGCTGCCTTCGCCTTTGCTCTCTGCTCCGGTGAACATGTCTCAGGATTTTAGACGCGAAACAGAGAGCGAGTGTCGCTTATCACAACAAGTACAAGTACACACGCATTAACACGATACACTTGTGTATTCAAATGCACAACAGACACTTTTTGTGATAGCCTGTTTGCAATTTCAAACACCTGTGCACAGGCACATCTGTCCCTCTCTCACAGAGGGAGAGAGGGATTTGACTTTTTCTGCAGCAACAGCGTTTTAATAAACAGGAGGAGTTGTTTATGACCAGACCTCAAATTAAATACATATCATAAAGGTTGATTTTATCTCATCACTAATCCATCCAAACAAAATTTTAAAAAAAAGTTGCTTTTCAGGGTGTTTCCACTTGAATGGAGTGTGAAGATGGGGAGAGACGTGCCAGGCATGCTGGGTTTTGTAAAATAATTTTTTCTAAATCCTCTTTAGCTCAGAGGCCGTCTAGATTATAGGGAGGGATGATCATACAAGACAATTGGCAAGTCTTCCTACCACAACATGCTTAAGCTGTGTTTTCTGACTTCCCTGCCCCCATTTAACCCGAACCAGCTCTGCTCTGTCAACACACACATACACGTGCACGCACGCCAATACTGTCAGCGACTCAATACAGATTTCGTTTGGTCATAATTCCTGTTTTGATATTCTCAATCTAATCACTTTAGGACTGAAGCTGATCTGCTTACATGTGTAATCCTGTACCCTCTCAGTTGCTAACATGTAGTTCCATCTGCAGCCATAAGCCAGACCATAGTGCTAATTCTACAGAGGCTGAAACAGAGGAGGTACTCCAGCCACGCAGCCCCTTACTGACATTTACCATTGATCTGTTCATCTCATATTCTGAGTTAAAGTTGAAGAATTCACTGAAAACAAGTCAGGGTCATTAGAGGAAGAGGAGTATCAGGCCACTAACTTGCATCTTATATTGGATGGATTATCCACAGTGGCTGAAGGACATGTAAAGATATGCAAACCTGAAGCTCCCCTTGGGCACCCTTTCTCAAAGTGTGGTCCACTGACCACCAGTGGTCAAAGTGTCAAAGTGTCAGGCTACACTTTGATTTAATTGTGTGTTTACAGTGTTGTTGTTCTTCAGTTTAACCGACTGTTTGGTAACACTCCGCCTTACGTAGCTTCATCAGTTTGTTTTACCATATATGTCAGAAAATATACAGTTAGTTAACAGTGAGCTAACACTGAGTCAACAGTGAGCTAACAGTGAGCTAACAGTCAGCTAACAGTCAGCTTACAGTGAGCTAACAGTCAGCTAACAATGAGCTAACAGTCAGCCAACACTGAGCTAACACTGAGCCAACAGTGAGCCAACAGTGAGCCAACAGTGAGCTAACATTGAGCTAACAGTCAGCTAACAGTCAGCCAACAGTCAGCTAACAGTCAGCCAACACTGAGCTAACAGTGAGCTAACATTGAGCTAACAGTCAGCCAACACTGAGCTAACAGTCAGCCAACACTGAGCCAACAGTGAGCCAACAGTGAGCTAACATTGAGCTAACAGTCAGCCAACAGTCAGCTAACAGTCAGCCAACACTGAGCTAACAGTGAGCTAACATTGAGCTAACAGTCAGCCAACAGTCAGCTAACAGTCAGCTAACAGTCAGCCTCCTCTGGGATGGAGCTAAATGTCTCCAGTTATCAGCCTGTTAACTATCAAACAACAACTGACAACAGAGGCTGAAGACCAGGTCAGTTAAAGAGAATCAACTGAAACCTCCAACACAACGGACAAAACAGGAAGTGTTGACTTTGCAGTTTGTGAAGCATAAGATCTGCATCACATAGCACTGAATACATAGCTGAGTGGATAAGGCACAAGCTTTATTATTTTGAGATGCCAGTTAAATTCCCAGTCAGCTGGACTCTTGCTTTGATTTTCTAATCTCGCATTCTCTGTTTTGTCACTGATCTATTCAATAAAGACATACAAGATCACCACAACACTACTGAAGCAGTAGCCCCGTTGGTTGAGGGGATATTTGGGAGTTAGGTGGGCCCTTAGTCTGAAAAAGTTTGAGAAACACTGACCTTGGGGATAAATAAAGTATCTATCTATATCAATATCTTTGATTAGTATTGTTATTGGACAGCAGAACTGAGATATATTGATGTAAATTATGCATTGATGGTTTCTCATAATTAATCCTAAACTACAAACTGTAAATACCAATGTTCAGACCATTGTCCACAGCACACTGAAGAAAAAACATTTCAGTGGTCTGTGAAAATCAGTTTGCAGAGCCATGAAACTTTCTAACCTTGACCTTTGACCAAAGTTACATTACTGCCATACAAACTGCATCTGTGAGCAGGAACTATTTTTTATAACTCTCCTTAGTGATGCTGTCAAGGACACATTCCTCTCAAAAACTGATAACTAGCTTCCACAAAGAACTGCACTCACAAGCTATTTTTGGTTTTTTGTTGTTTTTAAAGAGACTTTTTTTTTTTACCAACTTTTTTTGTTCAGTGCTCCACATCCACAACAGGCCGTGATGGACTTACTGACATAACAAACACTTTACTCACTAGCCGTCACTCATATCGGTTGACAGTGTTGCTGCTCCTTTTCCTCCATTTAATCCACATCTGTAGAGCTACTGCTAATGCATTAAAAAGTGTTGTTTTATTGGTTTTATATCATTATACATTAATCTTCTGTTGCTGCTGTTATTTGTCATTATTAGATCCCTTCAGGTCAGTGGCTGAACCAGTAGTCTGTATAAAGGCATGGGCTCGGGAGGCTTTGATGTGTTTAGTGTCAGCCCTAAAGGGGAAAATAACAGTGCACATGCCCTGAGTCTTCAGGCGATGACAGTTTGCTAGTGGGTCTGACCACTACAATGTGATTGGCTATTTGCCAGGTAAAATCGTCATCACTTGCCATAGTTGGCAGTCACTGTGAACAAAGTGGATTATCCTCTACAGCACATCTGTGAAAGAAAAGAAATGAGATTAAACTCCTTGGCGCCCAGCAGCAATTACAAACCAAAACACAGGGAAAAGTTAACACAAAGTCTTTCACGGGTTTTGAGCACAAATTAAAAAGGACGAGTTGTCCTGATGATGCAGTAAAATTTTGACTTGCTTGGCAGAGAAAACTTGAACAGAAGTAAGCAGCATAACCAGTATGTGCTCAGTCCTTGTGTGTTTTACAGGTGTAACCACAGTGAGTGTGTGTGGCTCTGTGCAGCTGAACTACAACTTAATACTGAGTTGAACGGCTCCGTTGCTGAAACAGCAACGAAACAACCAAACCAACGTCAAATCCAAAATGCATCTCCAACACACAAGTTATTATGGGTATAAATGTCACCACACGCCACAAAAAAAAACCTCAAAAAAAACACTGCACTTCAACACAAAACTCTACAGCCACGCCGCCAATGAACATGTTCTATTTAAGAGAAAATAAGCATAAAAATACTCAGTGGTGTGTGTAGTGTGTACAATCAGTCGTGTAAGTGAGTGCATGAGTGATAAATGGACATTGTATAGTTGCAATGTTGAATAGTGCAGCAACAGAACAAAAACCAAAAACAAATGGTTGCCTCAGGGAGGAAAGAACTGAACTCCAGCAGAGTTTTAAGACAACTGGCACACAGGGCCTCAGTGCCAGGTTTGCTGATTAGTCCAATCGCTGACAACTCTTCTGCCACACCCACTTCTGAAACCTGCAAGAGAGCAGCCACACACCGATGGTCCAGGTACACAGGGTGGAGAAGGTCAGTGGAGTTAGTGCTGCTGCTCTGCTGAGCTGCTTACAGTTCAATGTACCGGGCCTTTCTAATGAGCTGGCTCTCCTGGATCAGACTGTGAAGGAGCAGTAGTTCAGTCGGTCTTTACAGAAGCACACAGCCATCAAAGGAATCTCTCAGTTGGACGTCACATGAATAAATATTTATTTCCTTACTTGATTTCCTGAGCTTTTTCTATTCTACAAGCTCGTTATTGTTATTGCTCAGTAAACCAGAACTACACCAAATTCCCTTTGGCCATTATTTGATAGGGTTGGGGCCGTTCTGGCTCAGCTGTGCCGTGAGCAGCCAGGGCCGTTCGAGCTGTGCTGACATGGTGCCAGTTTTCTTCCACATCACTGTGTGGCAGGTAAAATACACGGTGGAGGTGTGTGGGTTTGCACAAACCACAGCAGAGTCTGTCGCTGTGTGTCTGCTCACTGTGGCTGTTTGTACTATTCTTCCCAGCAATGCATTTCCTATAGCAGCTTCAAAATAAAAGTCTCCAAGCACCAGTAAACGTTTGCAAAATACCTAAGAGCATAGGGAGAACAGGGTTGGTAGTCCCACTTGTTTCATTTTAATACCTCAAATGGAGCCTCACCCTCACTCTCCTTCTTCTTATTCAGCTCAAAACATGTGGACTGTTAAATACATCTTGTGCAATTGTGACAACCTTCCCCATCGTGGGGTTGGTTGGCCCTGTGTTGTTTTAATGGGGAAAATTGAGGTATAGTTAAAAATGAACTTCAAAAGCTTACTTTCATTGAAATTCAACAACTTTACACATCCCGTACATTGAAATAGCACAGGAAAAATCAAAATGTGACAACCAACCCTGATGACTGTGTCTAGTATCCACAAATTAGATTTTTTGCTAACCATAATGCTAATATCCACATGTTGTAGAATAGCTAGGGAAAAAGCCTATATCAACAACTGCAGCTATTACTTTAATAAGTGTTATAAACCCACTGTATAAAAAGTTTAGGATATTTACATTTTGAAATGAAAAAATGAAAAATGCAATGAAAAAACACAAAAAGTCCATTCACTGCAATGTCAAAGCACTTATTCCAGAAATGTATGTGACCTCTGAGCACAATTCTGAGCATTTCTGTACAGTTTATAGTAGCGGCATCTACTGAATGAGATCTGATGAATATGACAACCATTGTCAACCATTCTCCCCTTCAAACAGTTTACAAACTGCTTCAAAATCATGGCTCCACCGACTGATAACGCACCATTTACAAAGGGCTTATAGTGGTTAGCACTGTCACGGGAATGGTTGTTTGTGTCTATATGTCAACCCTGTGATGGACTGGTGACCTGTCCAGGATGTACCCCGCCCTCAGCCTATAGATAATGGATGGATGGACATCATTTGACGAGCTGTTGCTCATGCAAAATTTAAACTAGTAAAAATGTAGAGAGAGCAATACATTAAATGTGACACGTTGATGGTAAGAGCTAAGCTTATTTCAATGTAATAAATAGGCTAATGCACTGCTCCTGGAGCATCTGTTTGACTAGTGATAGAGTATCACACAGTACCTCTCTGCGTCACCACAGTCAGCATCACTTCACATCATCAGCATCACATCGCAACAAATGCAGTCGTGGCAAAAATGTCAAACACAAGTCATCTACAATTCAGTACACACTAAAACAGTAATCATTTTCACGGAGATGTGAAAGTCTACAATGATTGCACAGGTGAAATTGTTGAGAAAACACAAGATGATTTAGTTTAAATGGATCATTTAGTCTTGGTGGTTTGGACACAGTTGTTTGTTAATCCTGTGTGGGATAAGCAGTGGCTAGTGGTCATGTGTAAATCTGTTTTTAGACCTGATGGGGAAGGGGCAGTATGACATTTTTACCCCCCTTTCCTCAGCCTGTGCTGAGGTAAGTTGTGAACTTGTGTGCATTTGCATGTGCGTGTTTGTGAGCTCATCATAAAAGAAAAAGATGAGGGAGGAGGCAGGGAGACACAAACAGACATAGGTAAAAGGGGGGGAAGAAGGAGGGGGGATAAGTGTGTGTGTGTGTGTGTGTGTGTGTGTGTGTGTGTGTGTGTGTGTGTGTATACAGGGATGGCAGGCGGGAGGGTGTGTTGAGGCTATTTTAGTGGGAGCAGTGAAGACTGATATAAACCTAACTTCTTTAGCATCACCTCATGCTGGACTGGGACTTGAACTGTGAGGGAGAACAGGGTCGCAGTGGGAGTCCGAATCATTTTATACAAAAAAAAGTGGACAGTAAGGTCCCATGGTGCTAGAAACTGGGATACTTCCCACTGGACTGTGTGAAGTTCCAGTGATCCTCTTCATATTTCCATCTATGCATACATACATATTCAAATTATAAACTGCTTACCAAGTAAAAACAGCGTGCATGTCTACCATCAGCAATAACTTCACCTTGTATTTATTTATCAATTTCATTAATTATTTTATTATTCCATAACTTCCTGTGTTCCTGCTCATCCTGTTCTCCACTCTCGCTCTGTCTGGAAGGTGTCAGTTTGTGGAGGAAAAGCATGAGCATGATGTAGCACTCTCAGCCACAGTCTATATGCATTTCACGCCAAATCTATATGCATCACTTACTCCCTCAGTGCCAACAAGGCTGACAGCTAAAGTGCACAGAGTAATCACTGACAACCACTGATGTTTGACAATGATAGGGAGAGGTGGATTGCAAATGGGGTGGGGGTGGTGGGGGGGCTATAAATAGAGGACTGCACCGCTGGAGCGCCAGCCAGCATGGGCATGAAGCAGAGCCTTGAACCTGAAAGACTCTGTGACGGTAATTTCTAAGTATGAGCTACACTTTGAATATGGTGCTGAAAGTGAAAGCTGAAAGTGAAATGTTCAGTTCACTCACAACACCGTTGTATAATCTTACAGGTTCACTATGGTTACTTAGCATCACTACCAGTGTGGTACTACTCACTGAAACATGGATGTGAAGCTTGGGTAAACTCATCAACAGCAAATGATACCTCAGAGATCACAGGCTTCTCTGCTGGATGGAGTGTGGGCTTGGCCCCAAACCCTCTGATTTCTATAAACAGAAAATCTGCATATACAGGATCAGTCCACTTCAGTGGAGCTGAGTCTGGATTTAACATAAGGCTTAAAAACTTGGACTTAAATGAAAAATAAACTTAAGAATATAAAGTCAGTCTTCTATTTAAGAAAGCTAAGGCCTAAGAGTACATTCTAGATGAACTCTTCAGACACTGCAAAATCAATCAATCAATCCAGAACAACAGCTGTTATGCCACAGTGCAGAAAACACCAGCGTTAACTTGATAGGCTGGACATTAGGAATGGACAAGTTATCGACCTGCCAATTATCAGCATTATCCATGACAGATAAAATAAACTCATTTTTAAAATGTAAAACTATGTTACTTTTGAGTTGTTACTCTGTGTTCTGGAGCAGATTCCCGCCCATAGCGCCATCTGATTGGCTCCACATCAGGAGAAACAGAGCCATGTGTCGAAGGAAAGGCAGCAGACGTCACTGAAGCTGACATTAACATTACAATCCTCTACACTGAAGTTACAACAAAACACAGCACTCATAAAGTAGCTATCAGATCTAAAACGTGGAAACAACAGTGATAAAGTTACTAAAAGAATTAGAGAGTTCTGCAGGAGCTGAACGAGTGAGTGTTTAAATGTAAAGAGAGAAGTTAGTCACTGTAATGAAGAAAACAGACATGTTAACTGGGTTAAGATGGATCAGCAATAAATGCTACAAGAAACTCCAGCAGCTGGAAATGAGACACTACACTTACAGCAGTGTGACGGCCACTCCGCTGTTACTGAGAAGACATTTTACTCAAGAAATAAAAGTAAGCCTGTTCAAATGCTCTCTGAGTAAACATTATGGCATCATCATTTTAAAAGTAAGAAGGGGAAAACCATGCTGTATGGTGATAATAATAATAATATGATAACACTATGACATTAAAGAGCATCTTCAGGCTGCCAGCTATCAGTTCCTATTAAAGAATAATACCGAACTCAACCAGTTAATTCGAGTCAGACACTTATCAGCTTGTACATACAACTGATCAGTTACTACCTAAAAATGATATAGTCAAATACAATAACACTCCTCCTGTTATGAAGGTTGTTATATATAGTTTGTAATAAAACATTTTCAGAGAGTTGTTGATTCAACTGTATGATCCTCTTTTCTGTTATCTCGTACCTTCATGGTTATAAATGGTGTGGACTAAATAAAACACCTGGACATATCAGCAATCAGCCTCGATTACTGATAATTGGTATTGGAATCAGCTATGTAATAAGCATAATAGTCATTCCCTCACAATTGTACTTATTTAAAGGGGAGATGTATCTCATAATGAAAGAGGAAATTATTTTTAATCAAACAAATAGTCGGATGAGAAATGATCAAAACTCCACATGACTTGTAATTAAAAACCAGTGTTTATTTTTCAAGGGCATCGAAACTTTTTTCACGTGTGTCACCAAAAGACTGGAGGTAGATTAAAGCACTTTAACATTCAAAGCACAGCAAAGAAAAAAAAGAAGAAAAGATGATTGTCTTCATTTTTTTGAGTATGTATTTATTTGAATTTTAATTGGACTTATTATTACTGATGTAATATGACTTATTATGCCTCGGTATGAATTAATTAATACTTAATATTACTTATACCAGGGCCACTTAAAACAGTATAATTATATGTATGTTTTTGCTTTTCTGAATTGTGGCCATGGTATAAGTGGGATACTGTCAGCAGCAGCTCCTAACCCAGCCTAGCTCTCTAAGAAGATGAGGAAAAACTTCCCAGAAAACTGAGGCCAGATGGAAAATAGGGAGAAACCTTGGGAGAAGCAATTCAAAGAGAGATCCCTCTCCTCAGACGGCTGGGGGTGCTACAGGAACTGCAGGGGTTACAATATTAATGTAACATGGCTGATATAGGCAAGTTAAGTCTTCAGCCGAATTTAAGAGTGTCTTTGAATTGTCCTACCTGTGAAAGAGAGAGAGAGGGAGAGAGGGAGAGAG
>CM076660.1:21246105-21298892 GCA_038496675.1 Rachycentron canadum | reverse complement strand
AAAAAAATCTTTTACTATGTGAGGAGGATTAATTACAACTCTAACATGAATCCCTCTGACAGAACACCTAATGTAAATCACCATTTTACCCCTCACCATTAATCACTACCTACTTACCTCTTTGGATATCTGCTGCTGACTGCTTTGTCTTCTTCTCCTTCTGAGTTTTCTTCCGGTCATGGTTCCTCTTCTGTCTTGGTCCTTCTTTAGCGGTGCTCTTTGCCTTGAGGTACCACTTGGTCACATCCTCCATGAATGCACTGCAGCCTACCAGAGGATTGCTGCTGCTCCCTGCAGATGAGAAAAAAAAGAACCCACAGGAACATCAGCTTGGTGACACAAACAGACAAAAATGTGGACGAAAAATCCTCCAACCTCAAAGACCAAAAAGGACTTGGCTCACTCTTTTCTGATCTGCAACCTCTATGGATAATTCTAAGTTAAAGAAGTGTTGTTTCTACCAAAGAAATAGTTTCAAAGACAAGTTTGTCTGCTGTGTGCTTGATGGATCAGCCCAACAAACAAAGACACTATGGAAACAGATGTTGATTTTGAATTTTGTAAATTATCTTTTGTCATCACTGAGTACCAAAAATTGAATTTCATTCATCTACACTGCACTGAGGCAAAAGTTTTAGAGAGAAGTATGAAGTTTTTTTCTGAAGTGAACTATATTTAGATCAATATTGCCCTGTTGATTGAAATGTGTCCCCTTTCTGTATTAATGTATCCACTAAATACGCAATGTAAACTGTAAACAGACAAAACACCCCCATCTGTAACTTCACATGATCATCCTACCTGACTCCTCCTCCTGTTGTTTGAGGTCGAGGACTCGCATCTTCTTCCTTTGTTTTGATGGTCCCTCTCCATCGTCCATAACTTTCCTCTTGTATCTTCTAACAATGATTTCCTCTGTATTGCTGCTGCAGGGTTCAGCCATCTCCAGCTTCCTTTTCCTTTTTGTTTGGGTCTTCTTTTTTGGACTGGTCTCTCTTTTAGGTGTCTGAATACTGGCATCCATTGCAGACGGCGTACTTTGTTTATTGGTGCTGCTACTGCCCTCTGTAAATGTAGACAACACAGTGGAACATCAATTTGTTGTGAATTGTGGTGATTAACTGCATAAAAATGTAATTTTTTTTTTAAAATAACTGTGAGGGTGGGCAAAAGGATTCCAAATTTGAAACTAAAATAGCTCCCATTCCACCTGATAAGTCACATTTATCATTAACATTAGTGACTAAAAGGTAATTTCTTACCTTGATCTTGCCTGAGAGCACGACAGCGACGATTTACAATCTTTCTTGTTGGTTCTTTGTCCGTGACCATCTTCGCTAACACGATGAGTGAACGTGGATCCAGCAGTTGTCTGAAGTAAAGTGTCTCCCAGTGTGTTCTCAGGATGTGATGTCATGTGCCAATGTCAGTGATGTCACAAAAGCATATTCTGGAATATGCAGATGAGCTTTGGAATACATGGTGTATGTGTAATAAGTGATGTGGTTTAGTTCTAAGTCTTTAAATCAGTCAGTGTTATTCTTGATACGTCCTGTTTATGAGGTTCAGGAGATCCTTTGTCCCCACTGCCATCACACTGCATAACACCTCAGCCAAAGGAAGTGGATCATAAAGAGGCCTAATTTAATTATCATTGTTTATTATTAGCTATTATCGTCACTACTATTATGTTTATATACAACTAATTTGCAGTGTTGAACAGTTTCTATTAACATAGTGATGCAAATATTAGGTTTATATACTTCTAGACTGAAATAAACTCATCACTGGCTGGATTTTGTTCAGAAGTGTTTTTTTTTTTTCTGTTTTAGTGAATGAAGCACTACATTTATTCATGGCAGTGAATCCTCAAGGAGCCGGTTGGAGAAGTAATGGTGCCTGAACGTAAATTAACATGTCCTGAAAACTGTGTGTCCCACAAGATGTATCTGTCTTTGCAGTTTCGTTGTAAAGAAACATTATTCCTGGGAGACAGGATTGACAGGCATGTTCAGAGACAATATACTTGCTTCCCGCCAAAGGCTCTGGTGGTATAAGATTATCAAACCTTTTGAGCTTCTGTGCTGGTGACAGAATGTAATATCTCAGTTACAGCTTGAGGGAACTCCTCAGAATTTGGCACAAACATTAATTTAGACTCAAAGATGAACTGATTAGATTTTGGTGGTCAAAGTTCAAAGTCACGTTCTTGTGAATATAGGTAGGTCGTTGCAATATAGGCTGGAAGAAAAAAATAAAGATAATATTTAAAATTGATCATAAAACTTTTTTAGAGAACATAATGATCACATGAAACCGCATTAGAACACAATAAATACATTACACATCAATCCCTTCAGGGGATGCAGCGGGTCTTCTGGTTTGTCCTCTGGTCTTCCACCATCCCAGTCTCTCGCATTGCAGTCACATTTTAACCGAAGCCCCCACTTCGAATGCTGGGACCCAGTTGCTTTCCATAGACCCTAAGCAAGAAAGAACACAAATAACAAACATAAAAACAAAACAGTGCTTTTCTAAATGCAAAGTACACACTTTTGTTTTCCCCGTTAGGACATTTAGTTAGGTTGTTTCCCTGGGCTCCGAGAATCTTTTGATGAACTCAGGAACTAAGACTGCATCTTGACTGGATGAATGTGAGATTACTTTGACTCCCTGGTGTTGTTTATTGGTGTTAGCTACAAAATTTGGCTTTGTTGTTTTTAGTAGAAAGAAGAAAACAGTGCAAAAAGTGAAAATAGCTAATAAATTAAGCTTAAGCTACATATTGAGATTTAAGAAGCAAGACTAGAAGAACACAGTGAGTGAATTTTAGCTCCAAATTTGTTCCTGAGTTTAGTTTATCTGCTTCCATAGACCAAGGTCCTTTTTGATCATGGAAGATTACATGATGAGTAAAAACCAGTCTGTGAAAAAGATCCAGCCTGGCTGAGCCACAAGTGGAGGCTTAAAGTGAATATGAATGAAATCATCAGTCATCATCATGCAAGCAGCATCAAGTTTACATGGTTTATTACGTGGATTTCCAGTCTAATAAACTTGTATGAAAATGTAAACGTGAAAAAACAAGCCCCATTAAATAGCGGCCATCTTGCAGTACTATAACCTGTGACGTCATGGGCTGGGTGGGCTTGGTTGATTTTAACAGATAATGCACCAGAGCTATTATAAACACCCAGGACTGAAAGTATTCACCTTAACTCGTGTCATTCCACACCACACATTTGATTCCTCAGCCAGGTCACAGCTGATGCAAACTTCCAAAGAAACATGTCTTACTGTGTCTCCTCGTTGTCTAAAGCAGTCACTCAGGATCCCACACGTTAGTTCATCCCCAGACACTGTCCTCATTCTCTAGTATCAGAAAGATAGCATTTGTATAGTTCTTATAATTCACAGCACTTTGTTATAAGCTCACATATTGAATAATTTACACAATTTAAATGACTATATGTTCTGTGTTCTGGTTACACTTTATTTGGATTGTCCACCTATAAAGTTTACAGAGCATTTTTACTTCTGAAAAAGAGTAAACATAGGGAGATTTGACAATAAAATAAAGTTAATTTAATGAGTGTGATGCCCAGAAACGCCTAGCAACACAAAATTAAAATAACATCCAGTGTTTCCTCCAACCCCTATTATATAAACTGACTATAGTATACTAGTAATGGTGAGTGGCTAACATTAGCAAAGTCTTTACAAACTATTTACATAATTCACACTACAATTTTAAACTAGATAGTAAAGTAATACAAAGGTGGTGAACTAGGCCTGATACAGGTACCCTTGTACATTAGCTAGCACACTAGCTAACATTAACACTACTGTGCTAAATTTTCCCCAACCCCTTAAACACCTACTTTACTAGAACAGCATGAATAGCTCACTTACGGTGGAATGGTACATGTAATGTGCTTGTCAATACAGTTTTCTCCAAACAAACAAATACACAATTTAAGTTCGGCAATGTTACCTGCCACGCTTGCTAACACGCTTGCTAACACACATTAACATTTTGTCAACTAACAGTTTCAATTTAAACTTACCTCTGAATCTCTGGGCTTCGGTCATATCTCTTCTTCCTTCACGAACAGATGGTTTTGTGAAATTAAGTCAAAGTTTGAATATATACTCAGATGAAAATATGCAAATCTCTGTAAAAAATAGGGACAATGGACGCTCACAAAAAACTGTATACAATTTTATTTGAGCATGAATCAGTCATTGTTCTACATTTACTTCTCTTCATTATTATATATCTATATTTTTTGGATAATTATTTAAACTTTTTTTCAATTAATAATCTACTTTATTATAAGGCTACTCAACCATCATCCTCTACATTAATACCTTAATGTACATTCTTAAATATAAAACTTTTTCATCATACATGGGATGGACTTTTAAATTGACTATCAGCCTTTTCTGCCTCACGCATGAGCCAAACTCTGAGTAAAGTTTGACTATGTCTAGCCAATAATCTTACAACAACGGTTTAACTGTGGACTGCTGACTCAGAGGTTCGCCAACAGTTAAGTCAAATGGTGGCCCAAAGGGGCAAAACAGCTGTGGGCCTCACATGGGCTAATCCACATAGGGGGCTATGTGGGCTCTCTATGCCCTGTTTCCTTGTGGTTAGTAAACAGTTTAACATTGGATGTATTTCAAAAGTAAAACTTATATAGCAAATTTATTACAAACATCCAACCAAAACTGATGAATGTTGTTCTAAACAAAAGTCCTGCAATAAACCCTCCTTCATGAAGCTTATAATGTAATTATAATTAGCTTTTTATCAAAAATTGAGAGAGTTGTTGATTCTACTGTAGGATTAATTTTGAAGGTTTTAGTGTCTGGTTTTGTTGAGCATTATAGAAGTGTTTCTGTTATTTATTTGACCTCCATAGTTTTATGTTGGCATCAAACTATGTCTGTCTCCTCGATCACTAATAATCGGTGTCACCCATTAAAATAGCACATCAATTGACCCCTACTGGACATCAAGGCCAGACAGCCTCTTCTAGCCAGATGATCTGATGTGGGAGCTGAATGTGGATGACATCAGCAATCTGTAAAGTAGCAGGGACTCCCCAGAGCCCTGGTCCCATGACCCCCGCCACCACTTCACTGCTTCATATCTCCCCAAAGGATGAGGAAAGACTCCTTTCACCTTTACTTCACCGAGCAAGCCTCATTGGTTTCAGCAACCTCACCTTCCCTGTCAGTGAATCTGGCGATCGCTCAGCAAAAGCAGCTGTCAAGAGGGGCGTTCCCATGCCACCTCCTGTCCTCCATGTGAACTTTTACCTCCTCAAAAAGATTTGTATGCAAATATTTAGTGCACCACTCAGCAAAGATCAGTCTTCCACTCATCTTTCATTTGGGCAATTCCACAACACATGCCATCTTACAGGCTACTAAAGTTGACACAGGCGAGCACTCAGCTGCCTTAGCAAAAAATAACACTTCAACAACCTCAAATTCAATAGAGTGTATTTCATTTCACAACTCACTAAGTTTTGCTATTGCTACATAGCTAACATTAGCATTAGCAGCTGTTTACCTACCAGTCCAGAAGAAATGTAAGTTCAGTATCAAACTTAATTCTTTTACTCACCAACATCTGTCATCAGAGGTTGAAAGCAAGACCAATGATAAGTCTTGTCTCCATCACGTGTTTTCTCCTCCTGAGGTTGGCGTGCTAAGCAGCCAGCTCATCACTTTCCGACAGTGACTCACTGCGCTGGCCAAAGCTCTTGCTCATCAAAGTTGAACATCAAAGTTGTGAAGGTTTGTGGTGGGATCATGTTTCAGAACTGGACTGAATCAAGACCCACTATTCTCAGTAGTAACAAAAGTTTGGGATTTGATTGCACAGGACAAAAGTAACATCCTTCACTATTGAAAACAAAAAACAAACTGCAGTCTCTCTACTTTTGGCACATGACTGACCACTCAGTCAGCTGAGTCTGCACGACTCCACTGTCTGACTGCTACAAGCGGTCAAAGCGATGCAGCTCATGTCTAATGGGGCAACAAGGCAATAGAGGATGGCCTGAGGCCTTTAAACACTTCTGGGAGTGAGAGGAGAGGTGAGGCAAAGTTAAACAGAACAGGAGCAGCACTGATGGAACTGAGCTAATGTGCCGTGACCACGAGGAGGAGGTGGGGTCTGTGGTGTGTCTGTTACCACAGCAACACACGTCATCATATACTGTCTGATCAAGTGACTTTGATAAATGCTTCTGTACCAAGAGAAGGCGAGGATATTTGTTTCTGAGAGGGTCCTGTGAGTGTGTACTTACACTCTACACTCAGGTGTTTGTCTGCTGCTCTTCTCCAGGGACATGGCAACTTGTTACTGTCAGGACCGAACATTTTAATGGACAGTATCTACAGCAGACCTCTGTATGAAAATGGGACTCGTGTACAGAAGAAGAACTTCATTTTATATTCTGGTCATTTTCTGTCATTTTAGTCAGGCAGAAATTTGCACCCCATTGCCGATTCCAGCCTTTCAAAGGTGAGAATTAGCATTTCTCTTCAAAACCAGTGTAAGCTCTGTATATTTGGGTTTTGAACTGCTGCGTGGACAAGACATCATGACATGAAAGTTTTCACAACCTTCTGATATACAGCAGAACAAATCTCCAGGACCAGCACTGCTGTGATTCATGGTCAGCTACTTAACCCCTGCTTAGCTTCTTAAGCAACAGGCATGCCCCTTATAGCTGAACAGCTCATTAGGATATTGGACAAATAAACAACAGATTAAACAGTATTGACAGTACTTGCTGGTCACAGCCCAATACTTCCACCATCGAGTAGAAGAAATACAGCCAGGGAAGCTACTGGGTCAGGACCCCTTCATCACTTCAAATTTGGTATTTGTGGCCCCTGATTAGTCCAGTCTGCATAAAGCATAACTAACACATAGTTGGAATAAATCTTCAGATAATCTACTTTATGTCCATCATTAATAGTATCACATTTCTAATCTGTATGTATATGATTATTCTGTTTTTTTTTCTTCAACTATAATCTGTCTTTTCTTTGCTATAGTAATTGGCTATTAATAATTGGTTGTTAAATTGTATATGCCAGGTTTATAATCTTTCTCTCCAAGAATTCAGTGTCTGTAATTGAATTTACCAAGTTAAAACTCTGTGATAGTCTGAGCTGAACCTTCAAATCCCACAGTATCACACATTGTTTATCTGATTTACTGTTCTTGTGCATAAGAAATGGTGCTGTGAAATAGTCTGACCTTTAAAATCCCACTTGTCTGTAATATTGTGTGTGTGTGCATGCAAATGTTTGCACTGAATGTGTGCACGCCTCAAGGTTAACAGGGCCCTTAAAAAAAATCTTTACTAGCTGCTTCTGCTATAACAATGACACCAATAATCATCATTATTATCATCTTCATGCCTGTAGAAAAATATTGAATGTATAAATAAAATATTCCTATTGACATCAAGTGCATCATTTCAAAGGCTTGAACTAGTCCAAAAACGTAACACACATCTGTTTTTCACCTGCTGTCTTTCTATGTTAAGCATTTATATTGAACAGTTTGAATAAAAAATGCAGAGGGTTCTTACCATTGACGGTTAGATGCACCCAGCTACCGTTGTGGAAGGTGTCATACTGCTGTTCCAGCATCAGCACCTTACACTCGTACCAGCCCTGGTCGTCTGAACGCACGTTCTCTATCCGTAGGGAGGACTTGCCGTGCAGACTGGCCCGGCCTGGTGGAGAGTGATGGAGATGCATAGTCAGCAGGAGGGGACACAGAGGTAAGAATGGGTGGATTGAATTTAATGAAGGAAATAAAGGGAAGGGAGAGACAGGTGAGAGGCGAATGAAGAAAGAGAGGAGACAAGAGAAACACCAGATGAATGTTAAAGAGAGAATCAACCTTTGAACAGTTCAGATGTACAGTAAATATGCAGGGATCACAATGTACACAGTGCTGCGGTAGCAGGGCAACATCACAGTACATGAGACATGTCTTTAAACACAGCCACTGCATCACTGTTCCCGTCCAACACAACACGAAAGTAGGATACAACTGCAGTTGTATATGTACAGTGAAGTCTGTCACTTAAGCCTCAGTGCAGCGGAGATGTCCTCCTCTCCATGTCTATTTTGGAGATGCACTGAGGCAAGGACAGGTCGTTACTTCCTATGAGGAGTGGGAAGTGGCCAACGTGACAAGATGACAACAGAGGACCCTCAGGGTTACACGGGAGTCACAGGCCGTCACAACAGATATCGGCTTTTGACTGGAGTGGGTGAAAAGCTGCATTTCACTTTTACAGATCAAAAGCTGAAAGAGGGGGATTGATGATGTTGCTCCGGGCAAATCTGGCAACTAGATCATAACAGATGGCAACTGGCAATAAGGGCTAAACAAAGTGCTTTCAGGGAGCAGAGGCTGGCTCAAAACATCAGCATTATCAAAGCCTGGCTATCCCTCATTAATCCCCTCACTCCCTCCTTTCCTATCCACTTTGTGGGTATTCCTGACTCATTTCTATCATTTCCTTGTCCCAATCCCCTCTTTAGCATGACACACCAGGTAAATATGAGCCACACAGGTGCCTGTCTTAGTGAGTGAGGTACGCACTCAAAGTGGGGTTTGTTCCCTAGTGTGTGTGTGTCTGAGAAAGAGAAAGAGAGAGAGAGAGAGAGAGAGAGAGAGAGAGCGAGAGAGTATGTGGGTGTCCTGGTTTTTCTATTTATATATCAGATTATATTTGTCCAGCTTCCAACCATGTCTGTCTCCTCTCTTGGCTGACTGGAGGGACTTGTGAAAGAGACTCCATGTGAAGTATGCGTGTGAGTATGAGTGTGAACTATGTATTTAATACAGTGTACAGCATGTACAGTGTCTGTGGTTTTCACTGATGTTGCTCCCACTTCATTTCTCCTCATCTGAGTGTAAACAATCTGTCCTGACCATTTACCAAATGTCCTTCTTGGATCTGATGCATTCAAGCATCAAAGTTAATGAACAAGAAATCATGCGTGAGTGAGTGTATGTAAACACTAAAAGCTACTATTCTGTTCTTCACTACATTATGAACGCACAGCGCTGCTTCATCTCCACATGCAGCCTTTGTCAGCCTTTAACTGCTGCAATTATTGAGATATACACTGAGTACTTAGGTTTATTATGTACATTTCAAACGTATGCAAGTGTGAGTAAATCTGTCAATTTAAGTAGGATAGTTTAAAGAAGGGTGTGACATAATGCTACTCTCTACAGCGGTAGAGAGTAGCTACTGACTACAGAGTCAGACTCTAAGCCAGGCCAGAGCTGTCTTGGCTGTTTGCTGTAGGTCAATGTGCTGCTGAAAGGTGAACCATTGCCTCAGCCTCCGTCATGTGAACTCTGAAGCAGGTTTTCTTCGAGGATCTCTCTGGACTGGATGTGGCTGCATTCATCCTTCTGTTTTCTGACCAGTCTCCCTGTCGCTCTGTCAGTCTATCCATTTAATCCATCCGTCTATGGAGGTAGCTAGGTAGGTCAGTCAGACAGACTGTAAATGTACCAAATTTCATATCGAATATTATATTAAATTTGAATTAAAGCTGAGGGACCTTGTGAGGGGTTGTGAACACTTGAGAATGCTTTGTATGTGTGAGTGAAGTGAGAGAATCAATATAAACTCATACATATACATATATGCTAACATTAATAAGGAAAGACTTACTGACTTGTGATGCACCAATTAATCATCAAATTGAATCCAGAGAGTGGACTTTTGAAAATCAAAACTGGGCAACTTTGTGGGCAATGAATCAGGTCTGAAGAGGTCTCACAGGTCTCACAACTGGGTCAAATCTCACAGCGACTGAATCTGTGACGTTACAACCAACTCAGCATGTGATAACTTTTTTTTTTAAGACACACTTGCTGTGAGAAAGACATCACTCACACAAAAGGTAACAGGCCTGACACAGTCGACCAGTTCCACCAGGAAAGAAACACAACCAACAAAAACAAACATGTTTCCATTTCCTGTGACACATGGTAAAAGTGGAATGTTCTGTTTTTATCCAGGTTACTCAAAGCAGAGAATGTAAATAACAGTGATAAGCCAGTGAAAGCTGACAGATACAGATACCAATGCAAAAATTCCACTGATGCAAAATGGATATAAACTTTTCTTATTTTCATTGCTTTCAATTACTTCACACAACAAGTAAAAGACAAATGATTGGAAATAACATAAGCTTTAACCTAAATCCTCACAGTGTGGAAATGTCACTGAATAACCAGTCACAGCGATAGTTCGAGTTACTGTAGGGTTGTGTGGGGTAATTTTTCATTGTGAGCGTGTTACCTGCAGAGGATTCAGATCAATGCACTTTCAGAGAAGTAAACTTGAGTGCTGGCACCGAAGCTGTTTTCGCTCTGTCTTCCCAAACAGCTCTTATCTTTGAAATTACAGTAGTTCAACACTTCAGAAAATGTATTACTATGCATAAACACACTGAAACTACTGCAGGTAACACGCTGACTACGTACAAGTATATCATACAACCCAACGTCAAATAACCCAAACCTCTTCAAGTAAATAGAAATGTTACGCCAATGGCAGAGCGTAAGAAGCACCTCTGAGCATGATAAATGTTTAGTTTCACTGCAAGTCTCAGACAGATTCATATAAAAAAAATTTACATGAATGGAAATACAAATATATTTCAGCTTTCACCTTTAAACAAAAGCTATTAAAGAGTTTCTTCATGGGTCTCCAATATTATAGAATATATAATATAGAATCCATAAAGCGATCCAATTCTTATTTTAAAGCAGTCCAGTTCAGTTGGATTATGCAGTATACTACAGTATACCATAACTGCCAGTATCCCCGAGGCTTCAAAGGCAACAGTCAGCGGGACGTCTGTTTATTGCAGTAATTATGACAAGTCAAGCTGTTGGTCCAGTCTTGTTCTGGCCCCATTTCTCTCCTCTTGGCGTGGCAGTGCGACACTGAGCTCCACTCCTCCTCACTGATGTGATAACATCAGAGGACGCGGCTTCTGCTGTGGGTTCAATGCTACCCAGAGCTGTGTGCAGCTCAGGCTCTCATGTGAATGTTTCATATTTATTTTTTTTAAGTACGAGCCCCTGCAGAACGTCTATTTGATTGTTTTGGTTTTAAAAGTAGTTTTCAACAAGGCGAGCTCATTTAAATGTGAGCCTCAAATATTCTGCCTAACTTTGACAGAGGGGCAAAGCTGATTTATTAGCTCCGGGGAATGTCTGTGGGGGTAAGTCCTTTTCAAATGTCACCATCCTTCTGGACCGGCCAAGAGATTTTCCATGATGATTGTGAAGACTCAACAATGTAATCAGAGGACTCCTTTTTATTTCCCCATTTCTCTTCTCTCTTCTCTGTTCCTCTATTTCCAGTTTCATCTTTCATTTTCTATTGCTTTCTTCCTGCCCTGCTATCAGTCTAAGTCTGTCTCTTCCTCTCCACACTTTCTCATGGAATTGTTTTATATTTGGTCTGGCGCTCCCACAGATGTTTTCTCCCTCTTCCTCCTCTCTATAAGAAATAAGACAACGGCTTGTTTGAGACCAGCGGCAGACGGGTATCGAGGAAACAGTGCCCCTGTGCCTGGCTTGACTCATTAACCCTGGACATCTAAAGAGGGCACAATGTAAGTCTCTATGTATTCCAGCAGCTCTGACCATGACCTGTGACTTGATGTAATGTCATGGTCACAGTGAAGCACAGAGGGAGGTTGGTGTCAGCCCACATCTGACTACAGAGCTACAGGATTTTCACTCCTACACTTTGACACAAAGGCCTGTCATATGCCTTTTATTCAAAGTGGCTTCCTTCTGGCTGCTCCTCCATAAAGGCTTGATTGATAGAGTGCTACAGAGGACTTCTTAGTCAGCTCCCTGACCAAAGCTTGGTCCCAAATGCAACACTCTTTGCTCTGATCCGTCTCGCCATGTTCCATGTGCCTTGTAGGACCTTAAACGCACCAAACGGTGTCCAATTAATTCAATTTGTCACAGGTGGACTCCAGACACATCTCAAGAACAACTAAAGCAGAGAGGACACACTTTACCTGACCACAATTCGGTAACCATGTCCTATAAGAGTCTGATGGGGCTTTCAGGCAGAACACAGTAATAGCATCACAAGAACTTCCATTGGTTTGTACCACGCTCCGACAGTTTGACTCTGCACCAATCAAAATGCAGGTACAGCATAGCGCGCTGTTTGGTGACCTCGTGAGGGCAAGTTGTGTCCGGTGACACGCACCTGTGCGGCCAAGAGAAACAAGACATCCTGAGAGTGGTCGTGGAGTTCCTTCACGAGCTGCTTCCTTTTACCTGAGGACACTCAATCTTTTACTTGCTGCTCCCCTTCTAATTATTATCAGGCCTGGTGCTGACACTTGTTTCTGAGGACTGGAAGGATACGTCTTTGTTGCTGACAACAGTGGACTCTAAACAGTGACAGCTTGCTGCTATGTAGCAACATGTCTCTCTACAAGTGTGGAAAACTGCCGAAGTTTGCTCTGTCCTCTGTGACTCCCCCGAACAGACTCTGACCAGAGCAGCAAGCACAACGCAAATGACTCACAGGTACGAGAACAAGCTACTTTAAACTCTGGTTCATGACAGGACTCGTATACTTCATGATGTAATTGGACTTTGGATTACAGTCATATCCTTCTGGTCTTTTCATTGTGGTCTGGATCACAGCTTCTGAAACTCAGTCTTTCCTGTCTGGTATTTGTGCTCAGTGAAGGTGAAGTGTGTGAGGAAGCAGACAGATTATAGAGTTATTTTACAGGGTTTCCATATTTCTGCTGCAGGAGGCAGGGATAAGCAGTGCAAAGACAAGAAACCTTTTCCTGTATCTGATGCAGACGGTGGCAGATCAATCAGCTGAACAGATCTGGAGATTAGTTTCACGTTAATGGGAAAATTTCCAATTAGATAATGCTGCATATTTGAAACTTGCTATACAGTTAGTACAAATGATGTAATCTACATTCTATGATATATAGATACTTCCACAAATATAGAAGAATAATTATAAAAAGAAATATTTTAAGTTGGACTAAAACATACTTACAGACAAGGGGATGTTGCATTTTATTTGAAATGATACACAACAGAATAAACTGTAAACCTAAATCCAACAAACTATCTTCTGTTGTGTTGAGTATTTAGTTATCAATCCAAACACATAAACACATAGCTGTGAAGTCATGCCTTCTAATCCTCTAACTACAAATGAAAGTCTACCAAGTCCTGCAGGGTTGTGCTGATTGGATAATCACATCAAAGCGATTATTAATTACAAAGATGTGTCTGTGATATGTTTGTCGATTTTTGTAAGAAAAGCAGCTTAATCTACAACAATAGATCTGAACTCACCTGTCACAGAGAGAGAGAGTGGCTCAAATATCACCTGTACGGTCTTATCTACCCTCTGAAGACACCACACAGGAAACTATATCCTCAAATTAATAAATGTGGTTAAAAAAGCATGGAAGATTATTGGAGCGTACACCCCACTTACACCCCAAGACGTTTGAGGAATCTGTCATTCAGCAGCCTGAAAGGATCTTCCTCTGACACTCCTCGTGTGTTGAACTCTATCTGCTGATGAGGTTTGAACAGATCAACAGGGACCTTGCAGAGCAACAACTTCAATCATCTTTCCCACTGATGATCTCGAGTGTAACTGGGCTGTAGGTTATCAAACTGATGACACAACTTCAGAGGCTCCGTTAGTCCAAAATTGAGACTCAGACAGAAAAATGGTTAAAGTCTATTGTTTTTAAGTAAGTTGTGTCTATTTATTGTTGCCTCATTTTTTGAAAAGTGCCACATGACTATAGTAGATTGTTATCATGTGTTGGTTGTGGTGGTTTGTGGTTAATTAGCCAAGAGTGGTTGTTTTTCATTACTTTAAATTTGAAGTGAACACAAGATTCTGTCCTGTAACAAATGAGCCCATCAGTCGTCTGTGCTGCAGGTTATTATGACCCATAGTTAGGTTCTGTTGCGAGGTGACACCTAAGCTGTGTCCCAATTCAGAGGATGCAGTTTACAAAGGCCTGGCCCAGGTTAGCTGTTGTGGACCCCGACGGCAGTTGGGGTGGATGGATGGGTCAACAAGACACAGGAATAAGACACAGGAGAGTAGTCCATCCCATGTGAAGTTGCAGTTTATGGCATTTCTATTATCCATGACAGTTCAATAAAATTAACTACGTTGTTGTAACCATGAGAACAAAGTTTGTCTAATGTTGAGGATGCACTTATTTATTTAGTTGTTTATTTTTTAGGTACACCTTGTTATTGTAACCGTGACAACCATGGTTGGTATGCCTGCTGCTGTAGAAGCGTTATTTCAAGGGTTAGGGTTAGAGAGTTGAAGGAAAAAAAGGTTGTCTCACAGTTTATTTGTATGATGGCTATCACTACTCTCTTAAAGACTATATGAGTCAAGGAATAAGATAAAAACAAACCAGCACCGTCTCTCATTACCATTTAATTGTTAACATCATATAATGTCCAGAGGTGATGCAGTTTGAATCTTTAGATTATCCAAAATGTGAGTGGATGCTAATTTCACTGACTCCTCCTCGCACTGGGGGAAACTCACATTCAATTTGTTATGACACGAATGAATGCATGATAAAAGCTCTTTTGACTCAAACACATAGCAGACGGGGGGATTAGTTCTGAAATTCAATGATCAGAGGAGAGGAAATCAAAAGCAGGCGAGGGGAAAATCCCTCTCACCTCCTCAGCAAACTCCACACTCAACACAACACATAAATAATCTGCAGTGGAAAGAGCTGCTTCCTCCACCAGAAACCTGATCTCATTAAATTCATCTACATTCGTTAGTAAACATATTTATTACAGTCTACACTGGTAAGCACACCACTGATCAAAGGCTGCAAAGTCAAGAAGGTGATGATGGAGGTGAAACATCTTTGTCTAAATCCTTTTTGCAAAACAAAGTAGAAGAAAAAACAACAGCAAGAATGAAAAACGTGATTCTGTGCAGCAAGAGACTGTCGGCAGAGTACCACTCGTTTACTACGACAATATCATGACCAAAATAATCTCATTTGAGAAAATGTAATTGTTATTGTCGCAAATTGTAGCATTAAATAGATAAATTTGTCATGAAATGTTCTGGTGTTCATCACAGTTCCTAAATGAATCCAAGAAGCAGTATAATAGAACCACAAAATGATGCGCAGCTCAAATTAGAGTCCAGCCGACACACATTACTGAGATAAGGCGTGTGCATGATGCAGAGGGCAAAAGATACCATTACTATGTGTGGTTAATAGGAGGGGAGAGCAGGTGGGTGCTGCTGGAGAGAGAAAGAAGCATGAATAGTCAGCAAACTGAGGCTTTGACATGGGGGGAGTCACTCCCTGCTCTCCAGTGTGCTGAGCTGAAGGGGAACTAGATGCCAAATATCACTCTCAGTTCATACCCATGTCATAAAACCACTCAGACTGAAGGGGAGTTAATTCATGTCGTAAAAGGAACTGTTGAATGAAAAAAAAAAAGATGCTTTGAATAATAATTAGTGTCTTTTTTTGTTTTACTGGTGACGTCCCTGTTCACTCAACTTAAGTCTGTTCAAGGCTTCAAAAGTTTCCACCTCACACTTGTGTAAGTGGCAATATTTAATCTCAAGATTTTAAGTGATCAGAGAAAATAAAGCTGATTGGGGCTCAGTCCTACAGGAATCAGTCCTATAAGTTAGCATACGTTCTGAGGTGGTTTTGAGTTGGTTAGATAACTGAAGTAAGGTCTGTGTTCATACAAGCTCAAGATATTTGCACTTTTTATTCTACGACATATAACACTTCAGGGAATACCTGAGCACAAATGCTAACTTCTAGGTTGGCCTGCAACATGTCCCTGCAGAACTCTAGATGAGAACTGAAACCAGTAAAAACCACATTTAGAGAAGAAGGTGGAGCTGAGGAGGAGTGAGGGGTGGATCAGACCTGCTCTGTACTCTATCCTGATTGGGTGATAAAGCCTGTCAATCACACAGTAGCCATGCCCTCAAATTCATACTGTGATTTAAGGTCTATTTTTCTCTAAATGGACCATCATTTAAAAAATGAACATCATGTTGTATTGAAGACTTGAAACTAGAGACTGAGACCATAAAGGAACATTTACTGAGCTAATAAATCAAGGGAGAAGTAGGAACATTTTCCCATAGACTTCAATACAATCTGACTTCTTTAACAACCAGTGGAGTCGCCCCCTGATGGTCATTAGAGAGAATGAAGGTTTAAAGCTCTTTAGCATTGGCTTCACTTTACAGACCCAGAGTCTACGTCCACTTTCATTGACAGTCTACAGTCCAGAACCAACAACACACTCATAGAGACAGAGCTGCTTCAGCCTGGTACCAAGTTACTGTATAAACTCTGAATGTGTCAGCGGCCGGTATCTTACCAGCATATTCTGGGTCCACATGAGGAGGGTAGAAGCGAAAGTTGATGAAGAAGGGGATGGGCATTCCATACTTGAACCACTCCACCACATAGGGCTGGCCGTTCAGGGGGTGGGACACGTCGCATCCCAGGATGACGTTCTCTCCAGCGCGTGCTGTCACAAACTGGGGCTCCTCTCGCACTCCGTGGGCACCTGGGGGAGACGGTACACACGGGTCAACAACTCCAGGTGATCTGCAGTCTGTGACTCGGAGCAACACACTCCAGTGTCAGTTTACAGTGTAAAACAAAGCAGTGTTTCAATATTTAATGTTAAAATTAAATATGGAGAACTGCTTTTACACAATTGCACTTAAATTTCAATCTTGTTCCATCTGCTTTCTTTTTCAGCCTGTTTATCTGAAATGACTTTTCTGTGCGTCCACCACATATAGCTACAGTCAGCAGCCGGTTAGATTAGCTTAGCTTAGCATAAAGAGTGGAAAAGGATGAAACAGATAGCTGGCAGTTTGCTGTTTGACAGGGTGGAGACTCCAGGATGTAACTGATCCCAGCCAAGAGGTCACCTGGCACATATCCATCCACGCAGCTGACTTGAGCTTTTAACCTTATTACAGATAAGTTTAATTATACACAGCTTTGCTTCATTCATCTGTTCAATCAGTGCATTCAGTTCATCTTATATATGTATTGTTGGCAGCACATTTGCTTCTATCTGCAGCACAAGCTTATTCCATGTCTTTACACTAAAAACTGTACTCATTTTAGTTTGTCTGCTTTTTGTTCCAGTTTGTCCCTTTTAAGTCACCAGTGCGGATCGGACATTTTATCAGGCCTGAGTGAAAGGTGTGGCCCCTGAAGCAGCACTGTTAAATTCCCAGTGTTTCTGGTTTGGAAAATGTTTGGTTTTGGTTGGTTTATTTGTTTGGAATACATACTGTCCTGTGTTGCTATATTTGTCCCTTAGTAAATAATGGGTGTCTCTGTGTTAACCCCGTAATTTCACAAGTGGTCTGACCAGCCACTGCATATAGTTCTTTGTGTTCACTTTGTTAGGTCAGTAACAACTGAGCAACTGACCAAAAAAAAAAAGACCTTTCACCAACTTAATTATGCTCCCGTCAGTTAATTCAGTGAATACGTGGCCCAATGCTGCGCTCATGAACTACTCGTGTTCAGTCACGTCCCTGATGTCAATCACTGACGTTAATGCGCATTCACTCAAAGCAAAGCTGGAGGTATGGATGACACAAGCACAAACACTGCGCCTCGGGCTACGTCCACACTAACAACCTTTTAGTTTTAAAACTCATCACTTCTGTTGTGTTTAAGCTTGACAACAACTCGCCTCCTGATTGGATCTTAGCAGTCACAGCTAAGAGAGAGTGATGAGTGCAGCATGAATAGTGACCAAAGAAAGCACCACCGTTGTGTTCAATCACCTGGACACAATCACACTGCTGGAGCTAAAAAAGAGAAAGAAAGAGAGAGAGACTAAAGAGAGCACTAAAGTAATTATAATTAAATAAATATAATTATAATTATAATTGTAAATTGGCTCCATTTTGGATTAAGTCATTATGTTAAAACGGTATTAAAATCTCATGTTTCATGTGGTGTTCGTCAAACTGTCGGTGACACTGAGCACAGAGCTACTGAGCGGTGTCAGGCTACGTGTTGTTTTCAATGTTAATTCAACTCGTACTGTTAGCTAACTGTTAGCCTGCGCCGGGATTGAGCTAAATGTCTCCAGTTATCAAGTGTCCAAGTGGTCCTTGGTCTGTGAGGGAGAAACACTGTGCTAAGATAAGCAAACCAACAGCTGTCTGAGTATCCATCTTCTCATCTAACTCCACCAGAAAGATTTCCCAAAAGGTCACACTAGTTTAAGACTTGATGGCAGTCAGAGAAAGCCATGTGTTCACCTGCTCCATCTCCTGCCTTTCATTGACAAGCTTGTTCCTTTAATCTTTAGACTATCGTGACATCAGTCAATGTGAAGTAAACAACACCAGTGTCTGCTGAGCTGATTCCACCAGTTTAACAGAAATGCCAGAGAGCACATTAGTTTTTCTGATTTCTGATTAGAGAAAATACAGAGAGAGGCTCTTTAGAAAGCAACAGAAACTCACCCAGGAACTGGATTGTTTGTGTGTGATAACACAAACATGCTAAGATACAAGTTCAATCAATCAAGATGGCAAAGACTGCCAGTGACAAATCCAATACCAAGCCAAGGCCGATGGGTTGGGAGGAGCGTGATTAACAGCACTTGCAGACACATGAATGTGATCTATCTCAACAGGAGCTTTTCATCTCGCTCATCTGACAGAAAGTGGGCAGACAAAAGCACCAGAGAGGTAATGTGACAGTAATGCATCTGATGTTCAATAACATCTGGACCTTTGACCTTTTCCTAAAAGAACTCTTTCTGTTAGCTCAGTGATGCCTGTGTGTCTGTGGGCTGGCTGCCGGACGGCCACATTAATCCCAGGCTAATTACTGTGTAGCTTGGCTTTATGAGCGGAAACCTGGTGTGGTTGCATTTTACCAGTCAATACAGCTAATCAGATGTACTCACTGCTCGTCCCTCTGTGGCCTGTAAGGAAGCCAGGCAGGCAGACGGCTTCTTCTGAAAGTCTGCTGCCTGCTGTCTCATTAGTGAAAGCACGCAGAGTCAGGCAACGCTTCAAGTTGTGTAAACCAGGAAGCAACAGGATATCATCTATTAAATCTGCAAATAACTAAGACAAGGATGAAGTCTTGGTTGTATTCTGTGGCAGTCAGTGAGAACATATTCACAGACTGACCAAAGGAGATTAGCTACAACTGTTCCTACACCCAAGTGAATGTGACGGCCTACACAGAAGAAACAATAAGAAAATGATTAGCAGCTGCTAACACTGTGCAAACACTGACAAACGTGTGAAAGCTTGACTGATACTGTATCGACACTTAAAGTAATATTTAAGAATCTAAATAACCAGATACAGAGCTGGGCAAAAATGTAGACTCTCAAAATGGGGCACAGGCGAGTAAACAAAACAAACCCAACACCAGAGACACACTGGATTTCATGCAACAGTGTATGCGTTGTGGTTGCTGTTGCTGATCTGCTGCAGAAAAACACGCGTGTGCTCACTCCAGCTGTATTTCTGCTGTGCTTCTGTTTCTGCTGCTGTTGCGCTGTCTCTCTCCTTGGAGTTTGCTGGATACCTGAATGTCCAATTTCTCTTCATTTTGTATTCATTTCTCATTTATCTTTGACAGTAAACATCTCATGCAGCTGCTAAAATGGATAAAAATGTCTTTCACATATATCAGACTCAGCCTGGACACAGGGACGACAGTGAAAGTGTCCATTTTGTGTCATTTTGCTGGTGTGATGTAAACAGGTCTCTTCTCTGTTTTTGCTGCTAGACACGTGTCACAGGTAAAGAATAGGTGAGATGCAGAATCTCTAAATTGCACAATGCAGAAAAACGGGGTGATGTAATAACACATGGCCTAGAAGTGTGTGGAGGAAGATGAGCACAAGTCACTGACGGCAGAATGACACAGTGGTGTTTCAGGCCATCGAAGCCTATGTTTCCTCCAGCAGAGGTGCTGTGTGTGAAAGTAAGAAAAAGGTCAGAAGGGGGGAAAAACAGATTTCTAAAAACACAATTACTCAGTGGATGACATTCTGCTGAGCCCCAACACTTCATGTTTCTCCATTTCGCAATTACCAGAACGCGCTCGCTGTAGAACAGACCAAACAAATTACGCTGCTGTAATAATTGAATATCCGTTCAAGGCCACGACTAAATTCTCAACAGTGTTAACTCAAATTATCTGTCCTGACTTGACAGCCTGAGCTTTCAAATGCATATTAAGGCTGCGGCAAAGCATGAAAAGCCTCGATAGTCACCTTGAACCGGGGTCAATATGAAAAGCTACTGATTGTTTGGGTTTTGTACTTAACAGAAGATGCTTATCTTATAATTATGCCTAATTGTGAATGTCGGTCTACTGGAATAAAAACACTTCCAGATTCAAAGTAATGTAAATAAGGGGATACCAGGAGAGCTGAGTTCCTCCAAACCCAGAGCTTAGAGCTACGGCTCACATTAACGTTTCACCAGCACACTGCACTCAGAGACATGTATATCTCAGAGCACATCATTACCATTACAGAGCTATAGTTTCTACATGACATACAGGACAGCACCCTCATCCCTCATGCACCATGTATAGAGTGCTACATATTACATCACTGAGGCTGGGTATCAGAGGAAGCCTGTGGATTCGTCATTTGATGTGCATGTGTGCTCTCATGTTTGCCGGCAGAACCACATAATAACTGAGCTTTTCCCAGAGGTGAACACGAACACGCACACACAGGCACGCGCACACACAGACACACAGACACACAGACACACTACCTTCAAGCAGCAGTGCTACATGTTGATTGGCTGCTGGTGACATCATCGCAGACAGCACAAAAACAGGCCCTTTGGAAGGTATGACTTCACTGTTTATAGCTGATGAGACGGAGAGGGAGAACAGGAGAGCAGGAGACCGGAGAGGAGAAGCGGAGCTGATTCGCTCTCACCCCTCCACTCACCCCCACCCCCAGCCCTCCATAAGGGTTTAGCTCATTTACAATCAAAGACCCAGGGGAGGGCACCATCTCAAGGTATAACCACTGAGGAGCACTCAAACACACACACACACACACACACACACACACGTATGTTTGCAAGGTGGAAGAGAAGAGGGATCAGAGTCTTTGTGATTGTTACCAGGGGTACTGCAACAACTGTGTAATATCAATCAGGCTACTTTGAACCCACTGTCAGATTAAAAAAGTACTGTGCTGCAACATTAGTTAAACCAAGTCAGCATCATGCAAACAGTTACTTTTAGGGGTGGGGTGGGAGGGTGGAGGTGGGGTAATTGGCATAAGACTCACAGATAAAGTCACAGAGTCCAAAAATCAGATTTTCTCCATTGTTAATAAACAGAACATTGTAGATCTACAGACTACAGTCAGACTGTGGAGGAGCCCAGATTATCATCCATTTTATTTCATAATCTAGAAGATGGATTATTGTCACTGAAATCAAGTCAACAGTCATCATTCAGAGACGTGGAGAGGCCGTGACAATGAGGAACACACTGCACTCACAGCACTGAGGTGTAAGAGTTGGTGGAGTGTGTGTGTCTCTCAGCAAGAACCATGATGGACAATCATGCTCCAATTCATCCTGGTGGATCAGTGGATAAGTATGGTGGCCTGGAGAGCTCAATACACTGCAACCTCAGAACACATGCAAACAGAACACACACACACACACACACACACACACACACACACACACACACACACACACACACACACACAAAGAAATACAGAGAACACCATCAACAACATCTGCAAGTACTACAACACAACCAAACACACTGCAATCAATCACAACACAACAGAAGTGTTTCCTGAGCTTTGCCGTTTGAGTACTTCAGTACATTTGTGTATTTGATTATGTTGTTAATATATTTGCTGGATGTTTGTGTAGGTGGTTGCATATTTGTTTGTGTCGCATGAGTATGCAGCATTTTTTTTTTTTTTTTTTTAAATTGGTTGCATTGTGTGTATTTGCGGCACATGTCAGATGAAGATCTTTTCTGAATTGGTTTGTATTTAATTTATTTGCATGTGCTTTCTTAGTTGCAGAGTGTTGAGCCCTCGGGGCTACCATAGATGACACCTGAGAGGAGACATGAGGAGGGAAGTAGAATAACAACTGGCTTCCTGTTTGTTTGGGATAAACTTCCAACGTGGAAACATGTAGTTTGCAGAAACATTGACTCTTTTTTCTGGCAAGAAAAGAAAACAATGATGTTTGAGTGTTTTCTGTTTCTTCATGTTCAGTGCAGTTACAGTTACAGGTGGTATTTGTTTCCAGGTGCTGGGGTGTCAAACACAAACTGTTCCTGTCCTATATGACAGTATGATACTAAGTGAGAGCGCAGACAGCCTCACTGTCACGATGAAGCCTCACAGAAAACATCATTTCTATATTTATACCACTTGACAAATGAAACTGTGCATGCAGAATGAGTGAGATGTGATAGATAAACAATACAAGTGTGGGACAACAGTCTGCAGCAGGCTGCATCATCTGAGGCTGTTGGCACTTAAAACAGAGGACACACTCGAGCTCCCCCTGTCCCCGTCTCAGCTGGTCCCCTGGCTCGTCCCTGGCACCGTCTTGCAATGACAACTGGTCCACTCTGATAAGTGCCAACTAAGATGAAAAATAAATGAGATTTTTACACAATACAACATTAATTATTGATGACCTGAGCGAGGCCAGTGCATTATCATGCAGCCTGTCATTCTTGCACCTGCACTTAGTCTTCCCACATCCCCTTCCAAAGTTGAACTCTTACTGTGTTGGTAATAAAACGACAGCCCTGTGAAATTAATGGAGGCATTAATAATGTTGCCAGCCCATCCACAAAGCCTGAGGCGGAGCCTCTTCTTTGAGCTCCATTGCTCATTCTACATGTGCTTTACCTGACACTGCACAACACAACACAGAAGAGGTCAGGTGATCAGCCTGTCTGCAGTAGGGTTAAACTTGTACTAGTCAGTGCATAAATCATTTTCCTTTCTTTCCATCACTCTGCGTCTGAGCTCCGTCTCCATGTGCTGACAAAATCCTGAGGCTTAAATCCTGGGCTTTAAAGTTGTGCAGCAGCAGCAACTGTTTCAGCTTAAACAAGCATTTGTTTGAAATGTTTAAGTTTGTCAAAAGCAAACATTCATTTGTGATGAGACTCAGAGTCTGCAGCCGTGCTAGCAGCTCCATAGGGTTGTACTTAGGCGAAGTGACGCGTTAAGCTAAATGCTAACACTGGCAATCGTGTTGTCAGGGTAACATATTAGCATGCTAACATTTGTACTACAAAGTACAGCTCGTTTAGTTTTTTCGGTTATCTGATCATAAACCAATGTCCATTCTCTATACCGCAGAGGTTTTATCATTATCTATACCGTGCAGGAACGTGGGAGGACAGGGGCCAATCCCAGCTGACTCTGAGGGCAAGGGCGGGGTCACAAGGCGGACACATAAGCTGTTTCCCAATTCATGGGCTTCATCCTTCACGTTATCCACGGATACACAGCCTGGTGTATGGAGGATTTTTGCTTTGCAACCACTGAATTGGGAAACAGCTATAGACAATGGCACCTAAAGTCACCAGTTAACCTAACCTGCAAGTCTTTGGACTCCATAAAGGTCTGGGGTTTGAACCCAGAGCCTTCTTGCTGAGAGGTGACAGTGCTAACCACTGAGCCACCCTTTAAACTGATGTGGACTGAACCTGGCATTTTGATTTCAATCTCCAAAACTAGTACAATGCATCATTAGTGAGAATGGAAGTCTGACCATTGTGTTTTTCATCAGCCTCAGAAGAAAAGTCCAGCATGTTAGCATGACTTACTACCACAAGTTTGTGTGTTAAAGCTGACTAATTCTCAGTCTCTCTCTCAGATGAGCATTTCCTCTCTCTTTCTGCCATGTGGCCTCTAAACTCCATCACCATCTGCTGCCAAAATCTCAAGGCTTAAATCTTAGGGCTCAGGGTTATGCAGCGGCTACAAAGGAAATCTTTCACAGCAACTCACAGTAAAGAAGTGTTTGGTTTGTTTGAAACACTCGTGTTTGTATGTGTGCCTTCATACCAAACATTAAAAAAATAAAGTCTGAGAAGAGGAACTTAAACAGACTACTAATAAGACATCTGAGCACAAAAATATATCTGCATTTAAAAGCCCAAAGTGGGAATTAAAAAAATATAGCATCAAAATAGTTTCCTAACCAAAAAGCATTAGAAGAAGCCATTAAGAGCTTCTATTCCCCTGAGTGAGATCAAAGACAACTACATTACACTTTTAGATCAATACAGAACAATGTGCAAACTACAGTATATTCACTGTACAAAGAAAGAATCCATTTGAGCAGTGAGAGAGAATATAGTGCATGTTTGAAACAGACTGAGGAGGAAAAACAGAAAGGAATATCTAAAAAGTCTAAACATTTTGCAGAGGAGCTTAGGGAAAATTTGCGTTGCTCATTTGTGTTTGTCAGCCTGTGCTACAATGCTCAGATATACCAGGGTGGCTTGAAACACTAATACTAAACCAAAGGGGGGGAGACTTGACCTAATTCTGGTTCCCTACTCTCCAGCAAGCACCCCTCATTATTTCAATTCAAAGGAGATCTTTCCAGTATCTGATCCCTCCTGCTTCACGTGGACTATGGGAAAGAAAGGTTCCAAGTTGTGGTGTTGGGAGCTTTTATATCACTACTCTGCAAAATTTAGAGAGTAACAATGATGCAATGTCCATTTATTGTTGGCCCATGCAAAGAACCAGAGCCACAGGTCCAGGTGACTGTCCGTTCTCTGTCAGATCACAACTTAAAAACAGACTTTAGGTCAGCCAGTTCTCACATGAGCCACTGTCCACAAAATGTCCACAAAGTATTTTGTCCAATAATCCCACCCCTTTCCATGACCCACTTCTAATGTTGCTGATGTTTCTCATTTTGGCATATTCCAGAGTGAAATTCAGATTTTAGTGTCACAAAGAAATAACTGCTGATGGGAAAAGACTGTGCAGCCCTCAACAATTCAACTGACAGCTTCTTAAGGCATCCTGATGATTCATGTTAACCTGGACAGCATCAATGCAAGCAGTTGTGTTTTACAGACACTGCTGCTGACAGCCGCTTTAATGGCCTCTCCTCGGCCCTTTGCCCTCTAAGTTTGCCCCTCAGGTCTCTTTGCCTGCTTCCTTTCCCCACCAGAGGTGTCCCACAACTGAAGATCATTGCTTGTGATCTTTTTTGGCTGCAGGGAAATTCAGAGCAGATGGTTCAGAAAAAGAAAAGGTGAGAACATGCAATGTCATAATGAAAGAGTCAAAATCTCAAAGTTCAGATCACCATTTGGACTTTAATCCTTCCTCATGAATTAACTTACCTGGATAGAAATTGTTTTGCACAAGTCAAAAATCTGATGAGAGCTTAAAGGGTGTCATATAGTCAAGTCAAAATAGAATCATCCATGCAAGTTTATTATATGAATAAATATGAAATATAAATGTTCCATAAATGAAAAAATATATATATTTGGGTGTATTTTCTTAGTTTGTGAGTTAATAGCGCTATGGAAGATCGAGATCGAGGTAGAGAGAGAGAGAGAGCGAGCGAGAGCGCCAGCGTTAGCATTAGAACAACCACTCACACTATGTCAGCCTCTGCCAGTTACAAACCAACAAACAACATCTACAACTGTTCTGATACGTTTGCTAGTCTCTGATTCTGGTCTCAACAGACTCCTCATCTGAGTCAGTCTGACTGAGGCTCAAACATGTGACAGAGTCTCTGATGTTTCCTCCTCTAACCATCTTCATAGTCTCTGCTCTTTCACCTGTCACCTGGAACAAGCAGGTGGTAGGAGGGGCAAAAGGCCTGATCCAGATTTCTCAGGGAGGAAATAAGAGAAGATGAATTTAAAGCCCACATGTTGAACATTATATAGATCATATTTTACACAATTTAAAACAGGTCTGCAGAGGAACTTCAATATTGTATCATCACATGTACCTGGTGAAAGGGCAGATTAATACATACAAGTAAATGGTTCAAATTAGGGCAGGATGAAAAATACGATATCATTTAACATTTTTCCACAGAAGAAATTAATTATTATTATTATTATTATTATTATTATTATTATATTTAGAATGCACTTAAGTCATATGCCAGAAATAGTTAAATTGCACAACAAAAAGTATAAATACAGGACAGGACACGTTGCTGTTTACAGACAGAAATCAGCTTAATAATTATTTATTTACGGTCGGACAAAAGCAGAGCATCATGCACTGTGAGCTATATTTAAAACATCAAAGAGAGCAACACTGCAAACCTGTTTCATCCTTTGAAACAGTGTCACTGGTTAGAACTCGCAGACAAATCAACAATTACAGCTTAGACGAGTGTTACCAGGCCAGTGTCCAGAGAGACGACCCATCAGCATTTTCTAGCCCCGTTCCTTATGCCAAAAAAAACTAAAGAACAGACATCAGAAATTCTATTTCATATTGCATTGCAAAAGATAAACATCCCACTTGCACCAATGAAAATGAGGGATTCAAGAAGCTTATCAGAGTCCTTGACCAGAAACGTCTCTCACTGACTGCACATCCCCTGGCTGTAAACTGTCTCATTCCTCCAACTAGACCCTCTGATACGTGGTCTAGTCTGAGCCTTATTACAGACAAATACAGGACTCCTCAGGGCACATTCCTCCAAACACCCTCCTTTCCCGATCAACACATCGGTAAATCTATTGCCCCAAGTAATGACTGAAGGACTGGGGGCTGAGTGAAGACCAACAAGTATGTAACACAACTGATAGCAGGGTAAAATTAAATTGATGGACTGCACTTCCACTTTCTAGTGCTTTTTCTTTTTATCAACCACTCAAAGCGCTTTACACTATGAGACACATTCACCAATCCGCACGCACATTCGCACAGCATTTTCTTTGTACACGTCTACCATACACACACAGCCATCAGAAGCAATTTGGGATTCACATACACACACACACACACACACATACTGGTGCCGGGGAATCGAACTAGCGACGTTCTGATAAGTGGACGACTCCCTCTTTCTCCTGAGTCACAGCTGTACTCGGCACAGAGGACAGGCCCTACACTCGGCCATCAGAAAGTAGTTAGATTGTGCTATTTGGCCTCTTTCTTATATCATTGACTCAATGACATTTGATGTTGATTTACTGGCATAAAATCCCACAATTCACTGCCAAAGTCATAATAATGATGATAATTAAGAATTTTTAAACTGTTCAAATCAGATCAGTTTCTTTATTGTTCTATTCCTTTGTGCTTTAAAGATAAAAAATGAATCTCTATTTGAAACTGAAATACATGTAATATTGATATAAATATTTATATGTCCTGACGTCTGTCCTGAGTGTTTGTTTTTTTATGTTTTTTTGCCATATTGTGGATTTTGTGAGAATATTTATATTTATGAATTTATTGACATCTTTATTTCCTGGGACAAGACTAGAGGGTGGAATGAGCTGTCGTGTTGTTGTGGCTGCCTTCTCCTCCTGGAAAAAGAAGACCTGGCAATGGCTCAAGAAAAGCTTAACTTACCTCCAACAAGACTGCCTTACCAGTCGAGAGGAAATGTTCGGCAGCAACGTTAACGCCAATGTTGGTGAAGTTAGCGTGCTAACAAACTAGCCCCAGTCCAGTCAGCCTGTCTCACTCACTCTTCAATACCACTGTAGCATCCAGTCTCAAAGGACGTATTATAACCCCTTGTCTTGTAAACACAACTGTGGCTGAAGTTCTTGGCAACATTAATGCTAACGTTGGCTCTGTAGCAAAGAAAATATCACAAATAGATCCTAACTGGGTATTGATCTCCAGGACCCTTTTTTTTCTCCAGCCATATGAACCACAGTGACCTCTTTAATTCTGCCTAGAATAATTACAAATATTTAAAAATAATAATGATAAAATACTTATCTTGTGTTCCAGTAAGTCATTTGTATGTATAGTCAATTAAATGCTGTTAAAAGAACTTGTGCTCAAAGGGTGCATTTGAAAAGAGATGGTTTTTAGAGAAGTGGTGCTTCAACTTTTGAACCTGTCGCAGACCCCTACCTACTGAAGAGTCTTAGATTTTGCCATGGAGTGTTTGTGAGGAGGACAAAGAAGTGTTTTGAGCCTCTTACCTCCTGCTGACTGGCTGGAATTAAGGTCAGATGGCTGAGGGTGGATCAACGGCCACTCAAGTTCAAGAATGGAGAAAAAGTAGTAAAGGAAACTAGCTGAAGTAAAAACCAATACTTGACTGTACACACTTCATCATTAGAGCTATTAATATATCAGTCTGCAGTTCCTCCATTACCTGCTGCAGCTGAGTATGATTTCTATCATTACACTGTTTTGTATTACAGCTGCACTATGCAGCTATGGTTAGAATTAAATAAGAGTTTGTTTCATTGTGTATGCAAAAAACATCTCAACCCAGAGATGGTAAAAAAAAAAACACTGCTGCTTTCACACCTGCCGCAGTTGGATCAAACTCTGGGCTGCCACAGAGAGGTAATCTTGGAGCACTTCCAAGTGAAGCCCAGAACATTATGTGATGGAAAACTAATCGGAATAAACGCTGCACATTATAGGCTGACTGTGTGGTGATGCATTTCCTGTCAGGAATGGTGCACGCAAACATTTTGCATCTGTTCAGCTGCTGGTGTGCGTTACGAGCTTCAGCTACCCTCACTAGTTTAAGCGGAACAGGTCATTATAACATTACATCTTTTCAGGAAGCCATTTTCTTCTTTGGTGAACATAAGTGAACATACAAATTGACATTTATACTTGTCCTCTTAGACAACAATTTCAACTTAACACAGCTGTGAGTGTATTCAGAACTCTTTTTTTCAAAATTGCTCTGTTGAAACATTATTCTAAAACAATATTTTTAAAAAATCAGCAAATTTGCAAAGCAAAAGTCGAGACATTACATTGATAATTATTCCGACCCTCTGCTACGATTCTTTGAAATTCAGCTCGGGTGTTTCTGATGACGCTCAGAGCAACAACCGAGCCACGAGGAGGAAAAGCTGCCTGCAGAGCAGAGACAGGATTGTGTCGAGGTGCAGATCTGGGGAAGAAAATTCTGCTGCACTGAAGGTTCCCAAGAACACACTGGAACCTGTTATTCTTAAATGGAAGAAGTTTGGAACAACAAGGCAGGAAGCAACCAAGGGAGAGACTAACCAGAGATCCCGTGTTGAGATGAGAGGAACTACAGCGACCTGGTCTTCATGGCAGAATGGCCACAGAAGCCTGCTCTCAGTGAAAGATACATGAAAGCTGTTTCTAACTCTCCTCTCTGAGGACTCTCAGAGCGAGAGGCACGAGACTCTCTGGTCAGATGAAACCAAGGCTGAAGTGATTGGTCTCAGTTCTAAACCTCATGTCTGGAGGAAACCAGGCACCACACATTACCTCCCATAGGTGAGGCTCAGTGGTGGCAGCTACATGGTGTCACAGTATTACAGTGTATGGTATTACTGCAACACAGGAAGTATTCACATCCTGAAGTTTTCAAAGTAAAAGTATTCAATGCAAAAAGAAGATGTTCTCTGTGACTGTTATGCCGTTATATACTATAATCAGGTCCTTATAATATTATGTCATTTCTAGTTACTTATAGACACCTGTTGACGATAGGAGACAATGCATATGAGTCTCATATGAGTGAATCAATTAATTCCCCTCAGTCACATAATCGCTGATCCTCGGAATAATACAAGAATTTCTACTGGACATTATTTTTCCTTCCTAAAGGCCACGGACACATTATGCTGGTGTGAGGACTTTCTCCGCAACAATATGGTCTGCGGTTCATGGTAGAGATATTTTGCAGTTGTTAAGATCTCTCATTTCTTTCCAAAAATCAATAGCATTGTAACTTAGCAGCTTCTGAGCCATGAAATCAGGCTTCATGATCAACGTTTTGCATTGGTGAGCATCTTGTACTCAACCAGACGCCCTTGTCTGGATCTATCTGTCATAGACCATGATTTAGTGGCTTTAAGGCTTCAGCATGATGCTCATAGCTCAGCTACACATTCATTTTATGGTTTCTCTGTATTGACATTATTCCCATTTAACCCCAAACATTTATCAACATAGTAAAGGCTATATTATACAGTAAGTCCTTCCTGCTCCATACAGGACACATAAATCCCAATGGTCCAGCCATGACGTAGCGTGCCAGGCCTCACTGATGTAGGTCGAACTGAGCAAAAATAAAATGTAAAAATATTATCATAAAAGAACTGAACCATATAATGGGAAATAACGAGTCATATCCGCAATGATGCCCCCAATGGCACATACACCAGATGAAGGGTTGTTTTGAAGGAACTGACGAAGGCGATACTCTCTCATTCTGTTTGCATTCTTCAGGATAACACATTTCTGGTCATTTTGAGTCAACTGCATTGCAATACACCAGCCAGCACCAAGCCTGACTACATGTATTAGTTGTGTGACAAAGCCTCAAATCTTTTAGTGAGACGACCATCATCAGATACACTCATTCCCTCCACAGCAGTGTTTGACTCAGGCGCCAGAAAAAGGCCCCTTCTGGCCCAAACTCCATATTGTACATGTTGCCAACCTCAATCCATTTAGCAAATACTTAAGTGTGCCATATCTACTGCGTACATTGTCAGTATCTGTGCCTTTCTACATGCTTTTTTTAAATATATTGAACCCTTTACATAACACCAAACTTCAGTGAGCACCACAGGCTGGCCTTTTTTGGCTGCCTCTGAAGATTACTTAAAGGCCTGATTTAAGCTTTGATCTAAATCCTACAGGAAAGTGATTGTAAATTTAGTTACAAATCAGTGGTACTCGACTTATACATCACTTTAGTGATAGTCCAATGTGTCTACACATTTTCCTCTTCATCAATATTATGCGTTGTGTGTTCTCACCATTATGTAAGCTCTTTAATGTAAGCAAATCACTTAGTGTTGGGCTATAGCTAAAGGTCAGGCCTGAGGCAGGCCAGACTGCCTCTAATGATCTCTTTCAGAACGAGGCAGTGGATCAGCAGAGTTACAGTTTCTGCAGCACCAGTGGGCTGTGCAAAAAGAGACACACACACAATTAACCTATATCTACTGTAGCTGAGAGGACAGTCAACTCATCTGGAGGTTCAGTAGAACAGCTCAATGAGGCGGCTGCGGCACACATTTGTTAAACTGACTGGTTAGTTCATATCCTGGTCTTCTCTCTTGTAAAACAAGAATGTACAGTAACACACTGAAATGTTCAAGTTATAATCCTGAGCTTCTACACTTAATCTACTCATATGGCTCACATTTGCAAAAAAAAAAAAATTGAGAAGTCAGGTCAGGCCCTGCCCGAGGCCTAAAGGTTCCGTAGTTTTATTTTTATCTGAAGTGTTGATATCCATAAGAAGATATTTGTGGATATTTGTGGTTTAATTTTATATCCCCTCTCTGGAGCTCCATTGATAACAGGTCAGTCAGCCAGAGGAGAGGCTCTGAGCCTCTGACTATTTTCTGAGTGATCTATCTATATAGCACCTAAAGTTTTCATGTAAACACTCCCAAACAAAAAACTACAAGATTAGATGGTGGACTCAGGTAGGCGGGGCTTGGGAGGCCGTGGCTAATGGCAGTAACTGGTTTGTTGTGACATCACAAAGTTACCAATGTCCTAACAGCTGGTTTTAAGGCTGAGTCTCTGAATACAGGCTGTGCAGCATTTCTCTGTGGACCTTTGACACTTTCACTGTATTAATATAGAACCTAGATATGCTTTATAATAAGAGACCACATGGAGGTCGACCTTTAGACTGTATGGGATAGTCCCATTTGTTATGGTCCAAACAGTGATCCACTGATCCACAAGAACCTTGTCAGAACCTCTTCCTGCTAAAGTACAGAAGTCCAGAGGCAGGAAAGATGATGACAGCAGTCATTAGCAAGATTAAAATAAACACCTCTCACATTATGATCTCACACATCAGTGATTAACAGTTGTATAAAAAACCCTTCTCAGACAAATGAGTGGCTCTTAATCTGAATAAATTGAGATACAGTATTTCTCTCAGCAGACACAGTTCATGCACAACTGCTAAAATGCCAACACTTGTCCTTAGATCTACAGTTTAGCAGCAGTGGCCTTCAAAAGAGACATTTAATCAATCCAGGACATTCAGGCTTTGCGGTGTGTAGCTGACATCTGGCAGAAAGCAGGGGGAACACTTGCTTTGAAATAAATCTCTCTCTCTCTCTAGTTATATGAGCTATCACTCCGATTAGTCACCATCTGTCTCCTCAGACCTGGCTTGTGTTTTCCAACCACAATCGATAAACAAATGTCCAATTGAGGAAAAGGCTGAGGAGCCAAGTGCCATCTGACTGTTTGTTCATCAACACTCGTTTACAGCTGTTTAATGGGTGGTAATGTGTGGGTGTCGTTGCTTTGACAAGGTCACAGCATCAGGTCAAACCAGAACCTACAGTTTATCCTGAAACCATCGGTGATGAAATAATAACTGCTCTCGCTTTTTACTCATAAATTTCTGACCAGATGTCTCATTATTTAACGGAAAAAGAAACGGAGGGAGTGCAAACTGTCAGCAGACACTGAACAACACAGTCTGATGAGATTATAAAATAGGATTCATGACAAATGCAGGACACAGATCCTGTAGTGTTTGCAAAATGCTTGTGGCGAACATTTGCTTACTTCACAGGAAGCAAATTTTCCCTGGTGGTGAAGGATATACAATACTAGCTCCCCTAATATGTCTCTATTTAGACATGACAGCTGTTCCCTGCTCACCTCATGTCCACAGAGTTCTCCTCCACTTCTTCTCAAAAGCTCATTTCTCTCCGCAACCTCCCTTCTATTCAACATGAATCCAGATACTGTCTCTTTACATAAAGTCTCTCCGGGAAGCTCTATGATATTTCCACCAGTCCTCTTCATGATGTCTCTGCGGTGTTCTTAGGTGGACAGGAGTGATCTGACATCATAGACAGAAAGATTAAGAACAGCTCATGTCAGCAATGTGCTTGCTAAGTTGTTACTTGACTCCTTGAACAGCCACAGAGGTGAACAGGCTGATCCATCATGGCTACATGGGCTGAAACAGACGTATGACTGTGACAGTACGGCTACTTTAGAGGCACTGAACACATATTTCCTCAGACAACAGAACCATACATACAACTTTTTGGTCATTTAAAATCACCATATTTAACATCGGTGTCTGGCAGTTCTTCTGTCCACCTCACAACACCACATTCAGCTGCTTTCAGCTCCTCATCTGTTTGCTTCTCTTCTCCATCATATCTACAGTATTTTACTACACCTAAATTCACAATGAAGCTGTTCTTGTCCACATGTTCTTCTGTTTCTGTTGTCAGACAGTGGAACAAGTATGAAACACAACATGTTAACCTGCAGTGACTGAAAGTCTGATCTCTCACTTACAGGACAGTAAAGTAATCAAATGTGTTGTTCTGGAACAAAAACAGTTGGTAAAGATGTGTGAAAAGTTTGTACATCCAGAAACTCCAACACCTTGCTGAACAATGGAGTAACATTTTGAAATGTGGTGCTTTGTCTGTTTATCGGTGAGTTTTTTTTTAGCCGTTAACTGTTTAGAAATATCACCTGAAGATGCTGTAATTCTGATAGTAGCTTTTCAGCATCATGAATATATAAAAAAAAAATTAATGATTCTTTTTTTGAGTTAAATAATATAAAATCTCTGACTCTGACACAATTACATAAATTTTAGACTGTATCTTTAAGATTAAGTCTGGTTCTGCCTCAAAGGTGGTGAACTTAGTGGTTAGATTTGTTGACAAATCTCCCCTGATAAATGAAAAGGAAACATCCTGGTAATCATCTGCTGCTCTTATTATTTTGGACCGAATCACACCTACTCACAACATCTGTGGCATCTACAGTACAGTTCTCCAACACAGCCGCCACACAACAGGAGGGGGATCATGTGTCGTCCACTGTGGCACAAAGGCCAAACACCAGCATAATCAGTTTTTCTCGTGCATGTATTTCCTACTGCGTCTCTTGCATGTAGCCATGCCCGTGGACTTTAGGGTGTTGGGATGTAAAGCTGGGGCTGAATTTAGAGCAGCACAGCTGAGGCTATGGTGAGGTATCTTATGGCCCGATCCGATGAATGTTTAATAGGTCTGGAGAAGTCGGCGTGGAGGAAGCTGACTGTGCTGTATCACTGGGCCCGGCTGTAAAATGAGACAAGGGAGGGAGTCAGGCAGCTTAGGATGGCTGAAGGAGAGGGGGGGTGTAATGGAGTATTCAGAGAGAGCATACTAAACAGGACAAGACAGAGAAACCAAGATGTATGTTCGCAGGAGGCCATTACCAAAAAACCACACGAAGACACTCTATTCAGATCCTGCACTGAAATTAGGCTTATTTAAGGAAAAACACACAATTTACTGCACATGCAAGTGAGCCACACACCTCTACCTTATAGGATCTATCATCCATCTAACTGCCCCCTCTGCCTGACAGCGTCAGTGTACATGTGTCCACGTCTGCGACGCTGGCAGCGGGTGAGCACAGCAGTGAAAAGACACTGCACTGTGGACACTGGGATCTGAGCAGGAGATCAGGAATACACTGTCAACTCCACAGAGGGCTTTGCCTTGAGCGCTTTGGATGAATCTGACTGCAGACGCTGTAGAAGCAGCGTGTGTTGCCACTGTCTACAAACAATGTCAAGATCACTTCAGAGCTTTATTGCAACGTCACAATAGTAAAATTAAAAAGCCAGAGGATACGTGAGAGACCCCTAGACCTGCCACATCTAAATGCTGGTAAGGGGCCTCCTATCTGACCTGACCCATTATCATTCATTATATTATCATATATAGTTTTAATATTATCATATTCATTATATCAGACTTTGTTTAAATGTGGCCATTAGTGATTAGCCATCTGTACAACATGTAGCTACATATTTTTATTGATATATTTTAGCTATTCATTATTATATACATATTGAATGAACTGAATGATTTTTTTCTTACATTACAGCGGCTGGAGGAAGCAAAATGCTGACTGCTGAATTTTCCTTCAGGGTGGGTGCTGGAGGTGATATCGGCAGATTAATCAGCTATCGGCTTTTTCCTCCTCGAGACCATCACGATTCAAATAAAGAATCAGAACCACTGTGGGTGGAGCTCTCCTGTATGTTGAGGAACCTCTTGGTTATCATTTCCACATCCACACTCTGCATGGAGCCCGTTTCCCTCAGCTAATTAGACAGTGAAAATGATGATGATCGTCATACTGACACGATACCAGCAACATTACACACAACTGACACCTTTCAGCGTAGTTTCAAAGTCTAGGCTGTGTCTGAACATGTGACAGACATCCATCCATTATCTATACCGTTTATCTGTGCAGGGTCTTGGGGGGCTGGAGCCAGTCCTAGCTGACGCTGGGTGAGGGTGGACTACATCCTGGACAGGTCGCCAGTCTATCACAGGGCCGACACATAGAGACAAACAACCAATCATGTGACAGTGCTAACCACTGCACCACCGTGCCACCCCAAATAATATGTCATCATCATTGTAATAATTAATAAACAGTTTAGGTCCAGATGTCCAGCAGCTTGTCTCCAGTCTGCCTCGTGAATTACAGAAAACATTTTCCATAACCTGGCAACCCAAAGGATTTTCTCATGAATGGACAGAGACAAACAATCAATCACACATACAGGCAATTTAGACTCAACCATGTCTGGAGGGAATCATACAAGGACAGGGAGAACATGCCCCAGGCCCAGCGTTCAAATTAAGAACCTTCTTGCTGTGGCGTGACAGTGCTAACCACTGTACCACCGTGTCTGTGACAGACATCAAAAATGGAAATATTTATAATGTAATATATATATTTTATAAACCACTTTAATAATATTATATGTTATAAGGAGAAAGAGGAGGCTGCTATACCATCAGAGCAGAGAACCTAATCTAGGCTTTAGTCGATCATGTCAATGCGTTAACAGATGATACAAATTAATAATAATAATTTAATTAACAGTAGCTTTACACTACTCACTCCATCTTTCTCTTTCACACACGCATACACAGCATTTCAACGAGGTAGCCTCACACAGTACCTCACACAGAGTAACACAATCCCATCACTACATCTGTCTGTCCATGTGCTCGAGTGCAGGACCCACACAGCTGTGAACAGTGAGGCCAATCGACAGGACAAACCAGGAAGAGGTGAAATCCCACATAAAAATATCTTTTTCCTCCCACAACTTCAACTTAGACTAGCAGACCAATTAAGACCAATTAATGAGCTGACACCGATTGCCCTTTGATTGACTTTGATTGACGGACGCCACAAGTTACATTTTTCTCCATTTCCCAGCTATAGTGCAGAATGCTGATACTGATGATGAATATCTGTACATTTACCTCAGTCCTTCGGGCAAGAAGACATCTGAACAGATTCACTGTGACTTCATTACATCTGCTGTCAGGTGTTGACAGCACAGAATAAAGAAACTAGTCAATTGATTTAAACTGGATTTGACATTAATTGCGTCAGATGCAACACGTTTGTTTTATAATGATACAAACTGTGCACTCACTTGTTATCCTCAAACAGTTACATTTTTACACCTTTATTATTTTATTTAATTTATCAACAACATGAGATTTAATGCATAGATGGAGTATTAATGCAGGTCAGACCTCTACACACAAGTCCAGATGAAGTGGGAAATGTAAAAGTTGTGTGTTTACAACCCCATTCAGAGTATCTCTAAAGGTCATTGTTTTTTCTGTGACCCTGTACTGACAACTACAAACAGCAGTGATGTGCCAATCAAGTTTTTTTGGCTTAGTCCTTTAACACTGTATCTGTCTGTAATGGTGTCAATGAAAGTTTAACCGGGGGAAGTCCATTCACAGTTCACAGTGGTATTACAGAGTGGAGGCTCTCCCCTCACAGAAGATCTCTGACACCGGCTGCAGACAACTGGTCTGACTCAGAGGATACAAGCTGTGGGTTGACGCCTGCCACTGGGTGTTTGGGCCGGACAGCGTTCTCCTCCCTTTCTGCTTCCCCTGCCTGTTAAGCATTTTCACATTACCCTTCTTTACAGGAAACAACAACAAACTCAGAGCTGCAACCTACATGCTGAGGTCTGCGTCCTGGGCTCAGTGCAGCCACAGATGATTGTGACTGCTTTAAAGAAATGCAAATAGCAAAATGGTGATGGGTGCATGCAGACTGTTCTCGCCTACTGACACAGCAGTGTGCCGATAGGCAAGACTACCAGACAACAGACAAGTTTATTTTGGTCTATTGTCAAATTACTCACAGGGTTTTAGCTGGTATGCTGCTGGCTGTGTTTGTCATTTGAACCAGTGGAAGTCAGAAACAGTTCAATCTAAGAAGCTGCAAGATGAATGTTTTGGGCGCTGATCTTTGCAAATGAGAAACACAAAGACTCTAAATCTGTGCAGTGTTATTTTGCCAATCTGAGAGTCACAGGCATGAGCGCACCCACAAATATATCCATTCACACACTCTAATTTGTACTCGTATTCAAAGTGAGAAGCTGCGCCGTAGAGTCTGACAGTGGAAGGAGAACAGCACTGCAACAGGAGCAGACTGGAAACACAGGGAGGGATCTGATTTTAGCTGACACCAGCCATCAGAATATGGCAGGATTGGCCCCGTTACTGATCCTCAGCATCATCATCACAACTGAAAAAGTACCAAGATCTAAAAATGAAAATATAATCTCCAGTTTCCATGGTGAAGTACACACTTTAACAGGAATATGTACACTAAAAATGACACTTTGACTTGGCACTTACCTTGTCCAGTGCTAAAATAGAAGCTTTAATGCAACCTAACGTGCACGAACATCACAGTGACACAACTGGACAAAGTTTTGATAATGTGCCCCCTCCACAAAGTCTGACAGCAGCAGACACACTACAACACTAACTAACCGGGCAGCTTTCAGATGAGTCAGCGACACTGGTGCAGTACAGTCAGAACAAATATCAGAGAGCAGTGGCCTCCTGCCCTCCTGCGCCCAGTCAAATTTATCAGGATCGGTGTACTATACACGCAATCATCTGTAAATACCGCCATCTATTTCAGCCCCACACACACCTGAAGACCAGCTGTGAGAGTCTGGAGAAAGTAAGTTGTGGGTATAAACAGAGCAGCTGTCTTTACATGAGCCAAGAGACGACTCCACAGATCTTGTCTTTATCCACGCTCAACTGCACCAGTGGACCCAGAAATCAGCCTCTGCTGGCTCCCTGCTCTTTTCCAGAGTGATGTGTAATTGAAGTAACGCAGGCGTCCTCCCCTGCAAAGAATTAACCGAAAACTCTGGGACACTGAGTGATGGTGCAGACAAATCCAAACACACAACACCCGCAGCTACTCACGGGAAGACTGATGCTACATCAGCTCTTGGATTCAGTTTCTGTTAAAACAACAAAAAAAAAAAAAAAAAAAAAAAACTTACTTGACCTGAACTTCAGAGTCAGCAGCTGTAAATACAATTATTGAGTGGTTGCCTGTGATCACGACAGGTCCAGCATCAAGACTCATGATGCGTTTGTGGGTTGACTAATATTTTGAGACACTGGAGTTTTGATTTCCATGAGCTGTGAAACATAATCATCCAATTTAAAACAAAAAGAGGCTTGAAATATTTCACTCTACATGTAATAAATGTAGAATATGTGGTAATTTCACTTTTGAATCACATTATGAATTAAAAAAAAAACTTTTCCACGATATTCTAATTTTTGGGATGCACCTGTATAATCAACAGGGATCTACAACAACCAGAAATAACACAGGAAGCCAACAATCTCCTCCATTGCTTCATCCAGCCCCAACACCCCCAACAGACTGGTTTACTGAACCAAAAATGGAGGCTGCTGGGAGTCTGACAGCAGCCGCCACTCACTGTTCCTTGGCCCAAATACCAGGTTGATTGACATCTAAAGGTTGGTGACTTTTATGAATGAGTGCCGTTTGCCCCGGGCAGTTGGGGCACTACCTAAGAAACTGTCTGCAGCAGATTATGTTTTAATGTCAGCACAGGATAGGATAACACAACAGTAACAACAACCTCATTGAATCAGGAAGTATGGTAATACTTTTGGCTGCGAAGCAGATGAAACAGTGTCAAAGGCCCCTTACAGTCCAGCTTTTCCTTATTGATGCAGTTTCCTGCAAAATGACAAAAAAGGGAAGATTACACCAAATAAATAAAGGACCAACGCCACCACTGGGTCTACTAGTGTGTAAATCAAGTATGAACAATCAAATGCCTGAGAATGGTGGCTCAACATGAAGGTGAACATGGAAAATAACCAACTGCCAATAAAAAATGTCGAGGCATTGACTCTGAGTGCAGGAGGCTTTAAGATGAGATGCATCCTCTGGTTCTAACAGGGTGTGTGACCTCAATCCAGGAAGTTGAATGTTGGAATTAGAGAAGCACGTTATCGGAAGCCCCAGGGCTCAGTGTGCAGCATCTGACTCTGATTTAAGTTTAAACTCCAGTCTGCAGTAAAAAGCGATGCACATCTCCTCCTTCACATGAACACTCGCTAAAGAATGTGAGCGGTGCAGAAAGGAAACAAGTCTGTCACAGTCCTGAGAGCATGAGAACAGACTGATGGAGGCAGGTGATGCCTTTGGTGGGGGTGTGCTGTAGCTCCATTGAACCAAAGCCTCCAACCCCTTCTCTCCCTGCCTTCATTTGAAGGCAATGTGGTGAATGGCTGGAAGTGACCTTACAGTTTTTATAGAGTTGCTCCTTCTCAAATTGTTATGGGTGTTCATTTACAAGGAGCTTTGGACTCTTGAAGAGCTCTGACAGCTGTGGAAATAAATGTCAATAAAAGACATAAGTCTTTTAATAAAGATTTTTTAAAAAATGGCAAAGTTGCAGTCTGTACCTCTTTGAAGTTGACTTCCCATATGATCAGGATAAAGCAGCCCACCAGCCCTTCATCATCCAAATGGCTCTGGTAAACCAATATGGTGACTCATTGGTTTAAACATCATTCGTGTGAGCAAAACAAACATTTTTGGACATGAAGTGCAGCCACCAGTAACTATTGTCTTTGAGCCCCAGAGAAGATTTGATTTCCAGTAAATAGTGAAACGTCAAAATGCAAAATTTCTGCTGTAATTTTTTCTGGGGAGGCACTATAGCGCTGCTATTTTCCTCTAAATGGACCATCATTTAAAAAAAATGAACATCATGTTGTATTGAAGACTGAAAACTAGAGACTGAGACCATAAACTCATTAGGAAAACGTTTACTGAGATAATAAATCAACAGCATGCCATGAAGCAGTGGTTATGTTTCATCATGAATATTAGTGAATCATGTGAGTTCAGCAGCGGGGCTTGGCTCATTGGGGAAACACTGCTTTTCAACGTGTGACTTTTATATACGTGCAGTTTTGACACTTTCAGGATCTAACTACTTCTTCCCAGGGTGCCGCAGTATAATGTCGTTAACAGCTTTTCTTTTTTTTTTACTTGTTTGCACCACGTTCGTAGTTGCGGAAGCTGTGGAGATCACGAGTTATGAAGCGTCATATTCCGAGGGTGAAATACGCTGAGTAATTTAGTCGTTAACGTCAGTGATCAGCATCAGATCAATAAAAAGAGCACAGAAGACTCAGCACACAGGTCCTTCAGTGAGAAAATGCTGAACACCCACAGGATTTAAAGCCACACCGTGTTTCCCTTTTCTTGGTCAGCAGCTTTGTTTTTGCCAGGCAGCCACCCACTTACAGTGAGAAGACTCATTAAGTGATCACACTGTGGGGATCATCAGAAAACAGGGAGACAAGGAAAGTTTCTGGGAATAAAATTAATTAGGCACCAACTCACCAGCTCCATTTAGACACACAGTTTACCCAAAAATACACAAGCTCTGACTTAGGGGAAAGTTTTCAGGCGCTACAGAGCTTCAGATGAATCTCATCCCGCTCAAACAAATAAAAGGTGCAGGTGTAAATAAAGCCAAGACGGATTCAGGATGCAATCATTCACCTGCACAGGTGGTCAGTAGTGGAAATGTTAAACTTTTCCAATCAGTTGAGAGAAACAACACAAATACAAACTTTATCACATGGATAAAACTAAAGCACCTTCTGTGATGGGTTCTCATCGATAAGGAGCATTCGAAAGATGTAATTACTGTGTTAGAGGAGGAATCACTGTGTGGGGAATCTAAAACCAAAGTTAAAGGTGCAGAACAGTGGCTCAGTGAAACTAATCTAAATCCAATTTCTAGAGACAGTGCCGATATAAAGGTGCCTTCAGACAGTGGAAGCTCGACAGCAGCTGTCGCCTGTGTATATGCTCAGTTATAGGTCGCTGATGGAAGAGCTTTTTCAGGTTATTACCACAATTCATCACTGACCATGGAAATCACTGAAACTATACAGGGGCTAATTTTACTCACATCTGCCAGCAGATCTTTCTTATAACAGTGAGGGGGTCTGAAACACCATTCAGACCCCCTCACTTTAATTTTCATTGATATTTCAGCCCCGACTGAGGTTAAACGTATTTTCTGCTCCATGGTCACTGTTCTTCACAAATTTACAACACACCTCTGTTTGTACTCATTTTACTGTCTGGTGTGCGAGAAACACCCCACACACATCTGCTGATGTGTTACCATGGTGATCAAATAACTATAAATATAGTTTATACATTGCTTTTAGTCTACAGAGCAGGGGAACAATCAGCAGTTGAATTTAACTGTAGTTTATCTGATGATTTTATATATAGAATAATAACAGCCCCAAAACCCACCTCCATCACCAACAAATACATGAAAAACAGAAACAAGCATGGCTCCTAATCTGTGGCCTGGTGGGGAGCGAGCAAGGAGAGGTTACAGATGTTGAGGACACTGTCAGACATGTTTTTTACTTTACTTTAAAAATGTCATATTTAAGATAATAAAAGAACTAAAGAACATCTATCTGATGTCTAACCAGTGGTGTGTGTCAGGGCGAGCAAGGCCAGCAGTGGTTGCCAGTGGTTCCCAGCTCAAGCTAAAAATAGACATCAATTAGTATAATACTGAAGAGGAGGTGATATCTCTCCTCAAATCTGATCTCAGCTTCTGCTGCAAACAGGATCTCGTGCGTTTGCTTCCGTTATGTAATGCACTGCCCTCTCGTGGTGGCAGCAGGGCACTGTCGCTGAAAGCTAGCTCGACTTCCAGCCGTTGTAGCTTCTGTCATTTTCGTCTGCGAGACCGCGTCCCTCTGACTAAGACTGGAGTTGTCCCTCAGAGAGGAGAGCGGCTTCATCCGGAGGTTTGATCATTGAGGTCAATCCTTAGCTACAGTCAATGTGCGCTAAGCTAACTGTCCTTGACTCAGCTTCTGACATCAGTTATGACATTGCAGCGTCATACACATGCACAGTGTATAGAAACTAAACCTGCACATTAAGCATGAAGAGGCTGCGCCTCTGTGTAAATCCTGCAGCAAGTTAGAGAGAGGACAGGAAGTAGAGCAGCTCCTTTCGCGAGCAGATCAGTATGTAGGGTGAGAGCATTCACTGTCTGGTGAACTCACTGCACAGGTGTCTGTTACTCAAAGTTTGTCTTTGACCACTGAGGCGGATGGAAGTGAACTTTTTAGACAGTATCAGGAGTTTTAATATAATAATGATATTAATAATGAGAGCAAAAATAAAGCCACTAGCTGAATTTGCCATTTCAACTTATGAGAACTTGATATTTAATGTATATTTTTTTTAAATACAGTCTAATATTAAAATCTGTGTGAAGGATTTAAGTGTAATAAAGGGGACATGATGTCACCTGCAGAAACAAGTTTCCAGGGTAAGTCTACACGTGGGCAACAATGAACAAACAATCATTGAGCAGAGCAGAAGAAGAAGCTATCATGATCTTTTTTTTAAATCACTGCCACATCAGTTGGAGTTTGTGTTACCATGCATGACGTGCTGTACTTCTGCAGCAGCTTAGCCAGCCACTGTTTTTCATGAACCTGTTTTCTGTCGCTCTGACTTGGATCAGAACAGAACGTCCTGAAGTCTGTTCTGCTGAATTACATTCCTGAAGTTACAATTATTGGCCAGGCGCAATATCCGAATCATTGTGAATGTGTCACAAGATTGTTAGCACCAGAAGTGTTGTGGTGCCATAGAGATGCCCCCGCCTACAAATCATATTCTTCAGATATAAAAGGAAAATGAAAATTGGTAAAAGACCCAACAAAAATTGTATTATCATTATTTTAATGTTACTCAGTGAAAATAAAACGCAAAAATAATAATTTCTGAAATCACCACTATGTCAGAATAATTGCAATATGACTTTTGTGCATATTGTGCAGCCCTAACTGAAATATGTTGTATTCACTTTGTGCAATGTGCTTTTCTGCACCCCTTTACATTATTAAACATCACAGTTACAAACCATGAATGCTCATGTGTATCCAGGGTGAGGACGATCTCAGCCACACGACATTAACTTGACTTTGTGAATTGAGCCTCCATGCAGCTCAGACATGCAGGTCCCCATGTGACCAGTGGTGGCAGCACAGTCATCATCTAAAAGGTCAGTTTGTAAAATGTGCTATAACCACAGATCAATCAGCTAGACCAGTTATTGATCATCTATTAAAATATCTCTCTCTCTTTGAAAAGAACATGTGTCTGTGTGCAGATATACGGCTTATCAGTGCAGGGTCATGGGGGCTGGAGCCAATCCCAGCTGACGCTGGGTGAGGGCGAGGTACAACCTGAACACCAGTCTATCACAGGGCCCACAAACAGGGTTAAACAACCATTCACACTCGTATTCAAATATACAGGCAACCACAGTTCACCTGAACCACAGCACACAGGTTAGATGTCAAAGCAGATTTCCAGTGTTTCTAACCATTACGCTACAAACAACAACAACCCCTTCACATGTCTCTGCCCCCCCCAGCCTTCTTGGCATGTTGAGGCATATGTATTTATCAAGCAACAGAGTGGCATTTATCTCACAGCTTAGTCATAATTAGTCCAAATTAGTCCGGGGCAGACAGCCTGTTAGTGGGCATATGTTCACATCCTGGTTAAAGACACACTGCTCCCCGAGGGGATGGCTGCGTGTTGACATGTGTGTGTATGACGTGTGTGTGTGTGTGTGTGTGTGCGCGCGCATGAGTGGCAGCAACAAGTGTGTCTGTGTATGGCAACAGACGGTTGCTGTGGAGCGCGCCCTGAGCCTCCATTAACACAACCCACCATGTTCCCTTCCCTCAGCTACCCAGCCACACTGAAAGAGGCCACTTGAAACCTGGAGGGAAGCAAGTTCATCCGAGTGTGCAGAGGAGGAAGACGTCAGGACGGAGCAGGAGAGGGGGGACAGGAAAACAAGAGGGGAGGGCGAGAAGGACCTGAGTCAGATGGGGGAAACAGAAGAAAGGGAAGGAGGGAGGGAAGACGCAAGGTAAGGAGGAGAGGAAGCCAGAGAGGAGACAGAAAGAGAGGCGGTCTGGCTCCGGTCCAGGGTTATCACTGGCAAAAGTCAAGCCATTTGCCAGCTGCCAGCTCGAGACAGCAGCACTCAGCCAGAAGGATGCCACCCTGTGCAGCTTCTGCTGGCTGATGTGTTTGTGTGTGTTTGTGTGTCGGTGTGCACACGCATGAATGCTGCAGAGCACTGAGAGCTCCGTTGATGTGTTAGAGCACAGGACAAGGACTGTATGCAAAACCAGTCAGACTGACTGAAGAGACAGCCTTTACAGAGCACAAAGAACTCCAGTCACAGCCGGTACCGATCAGATCTGCCAAGGTCCCTGCTCCCCCGGCCGTGGAGGAGAAGCTGCTTAAAAACATCTCCCCAAGTCTCCTTCTTTTGGCAGGCGATGCTTAAGTGCATCCTCTTTAGGCGGACATTACATAACTGTGTGCCAAACCCAGCCTCACGCCGGAGGGATGTCGACAAAATAAATACAAGCAAACCTGAGAGATTCAGAAGTTTAAACGCGCAGAGATAGGAAAGTCGTTCAAGAGCTCTTTTCATCATCATCGAATCAGTGACGCTCAAACACCGGCGCCGTCCCGCTTCCCTCCATCTCACCTGGAGGTGAGTAGTGGGAAGGCAAGAGGGGAGGAGGGGGCCAAAAAGTCACAAGGACCAAGTTTTCTTTACGGCATGGTGTGATGCTGCTGTAGTTGCTCCTGCTCACCACGTCTCCTTGTCGCCGAGCATGTGACAACACACACACACACACACACACAGACACACACACAGACATAATTACATCTGGTTCCACTGGATTGAAGATGTCGTCATTTATAGTTACAGCTGGAGCATTTGATGAATGAAGAATCAGTCATCAGATGATCCTGGTTGTCTCTGTCCTGTGACAAACTGAACCTTTAGATCTTGGTCCTGTGGTATCAACGTGTCAACGCTGGAAATTTGTGATTGCCATTTATCACTATTGTGACATTTTGTAGACTAAATGAATAATCATGTAATTATGATAATATTTATGAAAGGTTATTCTGGTGCTTTCTGAATGTCACCCACAGGTTCTATGTCAGGGGGGGCTTTCATCCTCAGAGGGAGAGCCTCTCTCCTGTCCCACCCCCTCCACAGGGAGGGCAGAGGTGAGCTGTAGGGGGCACAACTTCAACACCTGTGAGCCATGAAGGCATCATGCCACATCATGTCACAGCGGTCTTCTTCAACTGCAACAAAGTTGCATCCTCCATGACTGACTGAAGAGCAGCCTGGGAGCCGTTTCCATGCGCCGGCTCAGGAAGCGCTCCCTCTGCCGGGCAGAGGCGGTAATGACTCGGCTTCAGCAGGAACGGCTCCCTAGGAAGAGGTTAATCCACTCATAGCATTTTAATGACATCTACACCAGCGCACCACACTAATCACATCTGCCTTCACGTTTCACGAAACGCCGGCAGCCGGTGTGCAGCTCAGTGAGCCCGGCGGCTGCGGCTCCGGCTCCGGCTGCGGCTCCGGCGGCAGCGCCCGCAAAAAGCCCCGGAGCTCGCATCCATCCTGGGAGGAACATGTCAACAGAGAGGCTGCAAAAATCTATCAGCGTGAAGCCGAGGACGTCACAACTCCGTTTAACACCGAGCACCGCGCAGCTCCGTGATGTACCACAGCGGGGACAAGCAGCTCGTCCTCCTCTGAAACAGCTGCGGACAAATGAGTTTGGAGCCACTTATTAAGAGCTAAAGCTCCGTCATGATTCACGTCTCCACGAACCGACCGGACCGCGTCTCAGCGTCCGCCGGCCCGGCTCCGCTCCGCGCCGGCCCGGCTCCGCGCCGCTCAGGTGCCGTGCTCAACACACGTATCAACTTCATGACGTAAAGTGTGACATCTCCAACATGCAGGCGACATGTTCAAAGTTACTGAGCACAGAGGACGGAAAACGCCTTTTAAGAAAAACAAACACAGCCAAGTTGAAAGTTGAGCGGGAGGCGCCGGAGGATAGAGATACTGCACTTCGACTCACCTTGAGCGGCCGTTCCTCGGGTGCTGAATACACTTGCTATCAAAGTGGCCACATACCAAATCATAGTACTATTGCCGGCCAGAAATAAACCTCATCATATCTCAAAGTGCCCCTTTCGGTGAATCTGTCATCGCCGAGTGGCCCTGGACAAACTGAAGCGGGCCGGTATCCCGTTTTCTTGTTAACCGAGCCCTGGACACTTTTCCTTCGGCGCTTTCCCCTCTCTCTTCCCCTCTCCTCCGCTCTCCTCTCGCATCCTGAGACGGATCACCTGCGCCAATGGGACGAGAGCAGACGACGCTATGAAACCAAGCGCGAGCCTTTAGATAACCGCGGTCCCGCCCCTGCGCGCCTTTCATTGATGGGTGTGGGAGGGCTGCGGCCGCTGATTGGTTACCTGCGCCGTCGGTTTTCCAGCTGGCCTGATGCGTTCACAGTGTACGGTAATACTCGGAGTTTCTTACCTCCAGTTCAAACAGAGGATATCAGCGTAGTTAAGTCACTGCCGATAGAGGAATAGACGTCGTCTTTATTATTTGCATTTTTACCATTAATGCACATTCATTTAGCAACAATAGCCAAGACAGGAGTGTCATAGCTGTATCATTATTATACAGGAATTAGAAGCAAGTCTTTTTCGGCCAAAGCAAGTCATTGGCAGCTAAAGAAAGAAAAGCAATCACTAAACAAGGATGACAAACGTCGTTACATGTCAACATGTATATATATATGCACATCATTATATAAAACAGGCTACGGTGTAATGGTAACTTTTATAAGTTATCATTCAAAGGTTTGAGTGAGACTTAAACTTGTTATTACAAAGACAAGAGGCCCTGTCGTGATTTTACAGTTGGCTATTGCAACACCCATATCACAGCCACAGACAGCAGAATCCAACAGGTGGTTGCTTATGATAACTGGGGGGGAAAGTCGCATTTGCTTCTTATAAAGAAAGTAATAATGCCAGTGCTTGACTATACGTGGTTGAGCATGACACAACATTCAAAGAGAGTGTGAGGGGCCAGAATCTGGAGTTTCTAAACTCTGGGGGGGGTCCTTTTTGTCTGGGGGTACCTGAACGCAGCACTTGGGGGGAACCGTTTCAAGGTGGGTTGGAGTGTGAAACCGTAGCGGAGCTGCAGTATCATCCTGCGCAATAAGAGGAGAGGGATCCTCCAGCCTGAGCATCACCACATCAATGCCATCCACACATTTAAACGTGACGGGCCGTGTCTGTGAATAAATCAAACGCTCGTGGGCAGGTCTCATTTAAGAGACCAGTGTCATCGCAGAACACTGACTAAAGCAATTTGTAATTCTTACACCGTCTGAGATCACGATTCGTCTTATGGATGCAGTGATTCAGCCAGCGAGAGTTTAAAAGTCAACTGACTCAGTCTGCCTTGTCAGAGCGGGTCCACCTCCAGGTCTACGCCCCCCCCGCTGCTCCTTCAGGGGGTGCTGTTTCAAACACAGTCTCCCCTCAGAAATCCATCAGGTTCTACCTCCCACCGGAGGAGTTTGTGATGCAGCCACACGATGTCCTCTCTGAATGTGAGTCCTTCCAGAGACACAGTCAGTTTTCTACACTACACAGGGTGGATCAATCACACCAAACGATGACAAATATGACAGATGATACAAACTTGTCTCTCAGCCACATTCATTTGTTTTCATCTTCTCAGCAGCAGAGGATGATTTTTTAAAACTTTGTCTCACATTCATCTCGACAGCTGTTTTTGGGTTGTAACACTTCTAACACAAACATTTTCTTTGTTGAAACTCTCCCTGCCTTTACGCCTCCCTCTCACTGGCTTGAAGATACGACTACTATTCATTAATTTGGACAAAAATCTCAATCTTTTGAAGGATAATTAGACATTTTCTTTTCTTGACGGTTTTGAATCAACTTACTGTAAAAACCCTCTGCTGTTGTGGATATAACTCAGGCTGCGTTAAGGACCGAGTTGACTGTTGCTTCTTCTTTTAGTTCTTTTTCATAAAATCAAAGCTGGTTCTGTGAGCAACAGGTTTTCATCATGAACATATTTTCATGGAGCCCAGCTGACAGCGTGGCTCCAGTCAGTACGAGATGTCAGTCAGATGTGATGATGATGATGATCCATGTTGACTTGGATGATCCTATGACACGAGGTTAAGATTTGTGCTTTTTGCTAAATTGTTGCTACACACATTCACGTTCTCCTCAGGATGAACCACAACAGCTGTGACCAGGGAGTGAACTACAGGGTCGGCTCCCCGTAACATATCATGGGCTCACCTGAAAACAAGGTGTGAGAAATATTGGGGGGGGGTCTCTAAAAATGTATTTTACTGTGCATTTTTTAGTTTTTTGTATCCTTGTCAACAGGATCATGTGTAAAAATTAGCTGTTGTATTGTCAGCTAATGTTTCATTCATGCACAAGGGTGATTTATCACTATTTTACTTTCACTAAGGTAATGTTACATTAGGAATAGCTCTGTTTGTAGGGTGTGAGTGGTGGAGTAAAAGAGTACAGTTGTTGTATGTGACAGTGAAGCTGGCGACCGCAGCAGAAAGTTGGGAGTAGCTGTAAGTAACAGGGCAGTGTATGCACAGTTTTAGCTGCTTGACAGAAAATTAATGCTTCGGGGGGCCAGTCCTGAAGTTTGGGACAAGTTCAGTTAATGAGCAGCACATAAGTCTTCACTTTTGCATTATGTAAAACCAGGCAGGATACTTCCCCTCTTTTTTCTCAGGGAGGAGTGATGGAGATGTTAATGTGGAGCAGGAAAGAGGCAAACATCCTCATCCTCATCATTTTGAGGCAAACATCCAGGTACAAAATATCTCCTCTGACTCTGTCACACTATCTGCCTTTCTTCCCGGGGCCATCTTGATCTCCATCTCACAAAACCTGTGAGGCCCCAGTCACTTGTGTTGGCTCGTCTCTATAAGCAGTAGCCATGAAGAGCGTGGCCTGTCAAGCCCCGGCACGTCAGCGTCTCTGACAGAGACATCACTGGCTACAGATGCAGCTGAAGGCCATTTTCCCTGATGCTCAGCAGCCTCTCTGAACACCGTGGTGATGGGAGTGCAGCCATGTCTCACAGCTAACTGTCACAGGGAGCAGTGTGCTTTAAAAGAGCTACGTGAAGTGCAAGTCTATTCAAATTCAGCTTTCATCAGGCTCTGTGATCTATGCAATCACATTCAGCTTCAGTCAGGTTTCTCTTCCTCACTCGTGTTCAATGAGCCGGCCTCAGAGGAGAATGTTTGTTTGATAATCCACTCAATTGGAAAGTTGCAGAAAATTCACTGGTTCCCATTTATCAAATGTAAATATTAGTTTTCAGAGGTTCCAGGTTGTGTTTCACTGAGACTCTAGAAACTTATATAGTAATGTCTGGCTTTTCACCATCGTCTTGTGTCTTGATAGACAATATAACAAAAAATAATCAATAATTGCAGTGGTTTTATTTAGTGGTTCATATCAGGACATCATAATACTCCAGAATACTGGGAAGAAAGTATGTCAGTGTTACCAATTCAATATTGCCCTGCATGCAAACGACATAACACATTACTTTATTTTAACTATGACGGTCATGTCTTTAGCTTTTCAGTGTTTGTACAGTTGAGGGAAAGACTTTCATAGACCTCTGAAACTGAGCTGTGGTACTGGACCAAGACCTTAGCAGCAGATCCTTTAAGTCCTGAAGTTGTGAGGTGGAGCCTCCATGGATCAGATCTTTCCATGAAGTTGGGGACGAGTCAAAGTAACATCCACATGAATGGATCCCAAGTTTCCCAGCTGAAAATTGTCCAAAGCATAACACTGCCTCCTCCAGCTTTTCTTCCCATAATGCATCAAGGTGCCATGTCTTGTCTCATGTCTCCAGGTAAGAGACTCACACACACCCAACCATCCACAAGATGTAAAAGAAAACCTGATCCATCAGACCAGACCACCTTCTTCTGGTAGGTCCTGACCACTGCAGCCCGGGAACATCCCACAGAGCTGCAGTGTTGGAGAAGCTCTGACTCAGTCGTCACATATCACAGTCTGGTCCTTGTCAAAGTCACTCACATCCTCACACTTGACCATTTTTCCTGCTTCAACTTCAGGACTAAATGTTCAGCTGCTGCCTGATATATCCACCACGTCACTCTAGGTATATGTGCATGTGACTATATGTGTTTATGTATATTTCTAGTACTATATTCTTACTTCTACTAGGAGTGAAGATGTTATTATATCCTATTAAAGAGTCCCTGTAGTGTGAGAGTGAGCCAGCATGCACGATACCAGGACTCTGAAACTGAAGCTAAATTGCATTCAGCTTTATTATTAACTCTGTGCTTTTCATTAGCCATTAGCTTTCTGTCACTTCACAACATATAAAAAATAGAAAGGGTGCATTCCCTCTGCAGTCCATTATGAGCAGTGGGGAAACCTGACAGGAAAACCACAGCCTTTATATTCTCACATAAAGTATTGGAGGGCAGGGAACATTTTACAGATCTCCATTAACAGAGATGACACATCCTATACTAGCGCCCAATTTATCATTATGACCTCTTCAGTGAAAATAAAAATTAGCCCCTGCACACTGAAATTACTTTACTGTGACTTTTATGAGGAGCAAATTACGCGTTTTGCCTGTAGCTTCCTGAACACAATCAAACCTTATGGACATCATGAAACACAGGATTCCAGTTGCTTTCTGTGACGTGAAAACATTAACCAATATCTCTCTCCATAGATAATTAAGGCCTTGAGGGAGAGATGAGCTACTGGGTCCCCTGAAACCCCCTCTTTCCTTTTAGTGGTTTCGAGAGACAAGTGTGGGACCAATAGTCGAAAGACATTCAGCTTTTTTTAACGACAAAATGAAGACTGATGACTGATACTCATGTATTCATAATGCCTGTGAGTGCTCTTGTAATTTTCAAGAGTGAACCTGAAGAAGCTGCAGGCAAAACATGTTGTTCACTATTAGTAAAGTGTTGCCACTTCATGACTTCCCTTGTAAAGGCTTTATAAATGGGTTATAAATTAGTTATTAATTTGGTTGCACAGTATACATGTATTGATGCAGGCTCATTATTTGGCAAGATCAGGTTAATGCTTACTACTAAGTTTCTTACTCGTGAGTTCCTATCATTTCTAACTGGTAAAAGGAGCTTTAGTGTATAATAAGGCTGTTTTTACCAGTTATAAAAATGTAAAAATTAAATGCGTTGGATGGAGGGAGATCCAACTCTGAGAAACAGGCAACGGGTCTGAACAGTGTGATGAAGAATGGATAAATAATTCACCAAGTCAGGGAAGGTTACCATCTGGGTTATACCTGGAGTACTGTCCTAAAGAAGATACCATCTCAACTTCAATCTTCATCTGAGAGCAGATGTCATATCGATGCCTGTGATTATAATGAGGATGTCTGGTGACAGCATGTCAAGGTCAACAATATTAACAAGGCCTTAGAGCACGACCCTGTTCATTTGATATGATAATTCAAACCAAATTAAACTTTGACTACTAAGAAAATTATTAGCGAACAAATATCTGCTGACAGACAGGTACGAATGCTGGATGACGGCGAAAACAAAGAAAGAAAAGTGACTGATAAGATTTGAGGCTTAACAGTACAGATACATGTGGGCTCACTATTTGACAAGTCACTGTTGCCCTTTTTATCTAATGTGTTATCTAATGTGCTTATAAATGATTTATAACGTACAAATGAATAAATAGTTCATCATTGTAAGTATTTGGACAAATATTTGTGATTTTGACTGAAAAATGTTTGTTAGTGCAGAAATGAATCGGCCATTGCTGTCAGACGTGTCCCTTTCTCAAACACCAGTGCACTGATACACTGTTTTCAGTTGTCTGGTTATGTCATGTCCTGCTAAGGGACAAGCTGGCTGATGTGACAGGTTTACCATGTGCCTGGAAGCACACAGTCTGGAACAGGAAAGGGATCAAT